>CAUYRH010024190.1:0-32634 GCA_963574655.1 Perodicticus potto | reverse complement strand
GTGGTTGGCTGTCTTCATTGTCTGCCTCCATAGAAGATGGAGGATTCCAGGATTTTACCGGTGAATGATGTATACAGGAATCGACTCCTATAACTTTAACAGTAGAAGAAGACAAGATAACAGGAAAGGGGACTTCCCAAGTTGCACCCGGCCATTTTTTGGTTGCAGCCGACATTGTTGTTTGGCGGGTCCGGGCTGGATTCGAACCCGCCAGCTCAGGTGTACGTGGCTGGCGCCTTAGCCCGTTGAGCCACAGGCACCGAGCCCTGAATATATTTTTAAATGAGATCACGGCTTTCTAACTTGTAGGTCCCAGCGGATATATGGAGCCCCTCACTCAGGTCTAGATCGTGAAATTCCAGATAGTGAAAGGCCCCCTCTCTTCTGGGCGTAGGTATTTTTCTGGGAGCAATAGGGGAGAAATTAGCTTTCCTATCAGATCCTATTTAACTACTCTTAAATATTTATATATAATATACATACATTTCATTTCTTCTTTTTTTTTTTGAAACAGAGTCTCACTTTGTCACCCTCGGTAGATTGCTGTGGCATCAGAGCTCACAGCAACTTCAAACTCCTGGGCTCAAGGGATCCTCTTGTCTCAGCCTCCCAAGTAGCTGCTCCTACAGGCACCTGCCACAACACCAGGCTACTTTTAGAGACCAGGTCTCACTCTGGCTCAGGCTGGTCTCCAACCTGTGAGCTCAGGCAATCCACCTGCCTTGGCCTCCCAAGCGCTGGGATTACAGGTGTGAGCCATTCACTCAGTCCTTACATTTTATTGCTTGCAAAAACAATTTCATAATAGCCACTAAAGACACATTGGACCCAGCACAATTCCACCAATAATTTGGGGTTTACTTTTCCATTTTTTCTTTCTGTCCTTGTATCCAGGAATTTAAATAGAGTCGTCATCCTAGAGTGGATAGTATTTTTAAGTTCATTTATTGTTTTTATTGTTGTTACTCAATATAATGTGTTTCCTATGTCACTAGACAGATCTCATCTCCATCATTTTTTAAAATATTTTATTTATTTATTTGTTTATTTTTATTTATTTATTTATTTTCTGTAGAGTCAGAGTCTCACTTTATCACCCTCGGTAGAGTGCCCTGGCATCACACAGCTCACAGCAACCTCCAACTCCTGGGCCTTCAGCGATTCTCTTGCCTCAGCCTCCCGAGTAGCTGGGACTACAGACTCCCGCCACACGCCCGGCTATTTTTCTGTTTTGCAGTTTGGCCAAGGCTGGGTTTGAACCCGCCACCTTCGGAATATGGGGCCCGCACCCTACACACTGAGCCACAGGCGCCGCCCTCATTTAATCATCATATAATAGTTCACTACTCCCTTATCTAAAATAACCTATTTAATACACAAGTGGTTGTGAGCATTCAGTTAGTGTCACAAACTTGGAATAGTGTTTGGCACATAGTAAGTGCTCAATAAATGTTAATGTTACTTTCACTTTCTCTTCACCACAGGTTCCTAAGGTAGGTATTAGAAATACACCCATTTTATAGATGAGGAAACAAAGGCACAGAAAGATTAGGTAACTTGTTCTGGATCCCACATAGAGAGGAAAAAGAAATCAGTGGTTTCTGAATTCCTGCCTGTCTCACCTGGCCGACCTTCCACCTTCTGGCAGGACTACTTACAATACAAAGAACCCAGCCTTTGATGTGTGCCGCCCACTTGTTTACCTAGAGATCAGAGAAGGATACCTGGATTTATTTCATGTAGTTCCTGACTCCAAAAGCCCCCATTAGGCCTTTTGAGATTAGATAGATTAGCTACTTAATTTAATTGTTAGATTCTTGTTCCCAAGGTCAAAACTTTCTTACTCTTAATGATTTTATGGCCTGAGGCAACATCTTGAAACATTTTGTTTGAAGGTCAGTTTCTTCGTCTCTAAAATGGGTACTCTATTCCCACAACAATAAAAACATTTTAGAGATGGGAATAGAGCCGGGATGCACTGGCATCACCAGGATGCAATCTGCCTAGAATGCAATCTCTTTGTCTCCTGAGCCTCCCAGGTCTAAATTTACATCACAGAAGCTCTATTCCAAATTGCCTCTCTTTTCCTTTCTCTCCTTCCCCATTTAATAATGTACAATGATTACCCCTAGTCCTCAAGTGCTAATGCACTTCCCTCATCTCTAAAATGAGATGCGATCAGAAGTTTGTTTTATTTTTATTTTTATTTTTATTTTTTTTTGAGACAGAGCCTCAAGCTCTCACCCTGGATAGAGAACCGTGGCATCACAGCTCACAGCAACCTCCAATTCCTGGGTTCAAGCAAGTCTCCTGCCTCCGCCTCCCAAGTAGCTGGGACTACAGGCGCCCGCCACAATGCCGGGCCATTTTTTGGTTGCAGCCGTCATTGTTGTTTGGCGGGCCCGGGCTGGATTCGAACCCGCCAGCTCAGGTGTACGTGGCCGCCTTAGCCTGTTGAGCCACAGGCTCCAAGCCAAGTCAGAAGTTTTGATGATTAAATGATAAAATAAATTTAGAGTACAGTGTATTACACATCTTGAGTTTAGTTACTACTCAGAATGAAGGTATTGATACTTTATTACTTTTGTCGTTAGAAAATAAGCAACATGGCTACCTAGTTGGAGAACTAGCATTAACTCAGTTTGTTAGGAGTTACAATTTGGCAACTCTCTCTTTCTTTTTTTTTTTTTTTTGAGACAGAGACTCACTTTGCCGTAGAGTGCTATGTTGTCATAGCTCACAGCAACCTCAAACTCTTGGGCTCAAACGATTCTCTTGCCTCAGCCTCCCAAGTAGCTGGGACTATAGGTGCCCGCCACAACACCTGGCTAACAACTCTCTTCTTTGACAATTTTGAAAATACCTATGACCCACACAACAAAAATTGCAGCAAATTCCATTTTGTTTGGGGAAGAATACTCTCTTTGGGAAAGAAAAAGGGGAGCTGAGCAGACCACCAAAAAGTCAAATACTCCAGTAATGGGGCTGGATGCTATGGTCACGCCTGTAATCTTAGCACTTTGAGAACCTGAGGTGGGAAGGGTGCTTGAGCCTAGAAGTTGGAGACCAGCCTGGGCAACATAGTAAGACTACATCTCAACAAAAATAATTTAAAAATTAGCTGAGTATGTGGTGAGCATTTGTAGTCCTAGCTGCTTGGGAGGCTAAGACCCAAGGGCTTAAACTCAGGAGTTCAAGGCTCTAGTGAGCTATGATGAAACCACTGTACTCCATCCAGGCAACAGAGTGATACCTTGATTCTTTTCTTTCTTTCTTTTTTTTATTTTAGATGCAGAGTTTCACTTCGTCACTCTCAGTAGAGTGCTATGGCGTCACAGCTCACAGCAACCTCCAACTCCTGGGCTTAGGCGATTCTTTTGTCTCAGCCTCCCGAGTAGCTGGGACTACAGGCGCCCATCACAACGTCCGGCTATTTTTTGTTGCAGTTTGGGAGGGGCCAGGGTCAAACCTGCCACCATTGGTATATGGGGCTGGCGCCCTACCCACTGAACCACAGGCACTGCCCGATACCTTGGCTGTTAATAATATTAATAATAAAAAGTAACCATATGGGGCAGCGCTTATGGCTCAGTGAGTAGGGGGCTGGCCCCATATGCCAGAGGTGGCAGGTTCAAACCCATCCCCAGCCAAAAACTGCAAAAAAAAAAAAGTAACCACAAATGATACTTTTGGGAGGCCTGGTTTGGATAAAGTCTCAGCATTCGTTCATCAACATCTTTCTGTCCCAAAGATGTCCTAGGCTCAGTGCCTGTAGCACAGTGGTTACGGTGCCAGCCACATACACTGAGGCTGGCAGGTTCAAGCCCAGCCTGGGCCTGCTAAAACAACAATGACAACTGCAACAAAAAAATAGCTGGGATTTGTGGCAGGTGCCTGTAGTACCAGCTACTTGGGAGTCTGAGGCAAGAGAATCACTTAAGCCCAAGAGTTTGAGGTCACTGTGAGCTACGATGTCATGGCACTCTATGAGGGCGACATAGTGAGACTTTGTCTCAAAAAAAAAAAAGACAGCCCATTTGAGATGCTGGATCCCCTTAGCCCCTCAAGGCTCCAGCCCTCAGGAGTATGAGTCTCTTGGAAGCTGTTACTCCTCCACTTTCTTTTCTCGTCCGAGTTTGTCCCTGGACACACATTTCGTGGGTGCTGACATGAACTGTCTGGTTTGGGTTGTACTCTGGGTTTCCAGTGTGTGCATACACACAGGTGTCCTGACAGGTAATCTTACTCCTGACCATTCCTTTCAAAGACAACACCAAGACAGAACCCAAGAATCCTGTGGTCGCCAAACCTCGATTAACTGTGCGAGTGGAGACACACCCAGCTGGCTCTGTTTGGGGTGTTTCCAGCATTCCAGCTGGTAAGACTCTCACCTCTGAAAAGCCTGAACTGCCTGCCCAGGAGGCAGAGTGGGTGAAAGTTTTAGGACACCATCTGGGCACACTGAAGGTGTCACCGTGACCTCCCTCTTACACCACACTGGCCATTTTCCAGAGCTCTTCTGCTCCCCTTGTCTATCGTGACCTTGACGGCAGCCTGACAGGCAATGGGCCGTTTGGAACAGAGGAAGATGCTAAAGTTGAGAAAGATTAAGTAGCAAATCTAGAACTTTCCACATCCCAAGGGGGTCCAACTCCTTGTCCTTAGTCCTCTGCATGACACCAGCCCCCACAACCCGCAGAACTGTCCTATATTTAAAATCTGCTGTGGAGAACCAGGACTTTCAGGAAAGACCTGTTCACCTGTTGCTGGTTCTGAAGTAAACACGTCTGGAGCTGTTCGAGGATGACAATGAGTTCAGGGACGGCAGGGCTTTCACTTGGGCATTGGCACATACTCAGAGATTCTGGAGAGATTGGGAAGGTTGGATGGGTGAGGTCCTGGCGGTTCATATGTGCTGACGATTGCCTTGCATTGGATGAACAACAGGCACAGACCCACCGGAAGCAGTTTATTTTGGAAATATGAATGCCCATTTCTATCTCCCTCTACGCCCCCTCTCCTATACACACCCACAAAGAACATCTAGTTATCTTTTTCTTTCTCTCTCTCTCTTTTTTCTTTTTCATGGGGTCTCCCTGTATTTACTCGGGCTGGAATAGCTCACAGCAACCTCAAACTCCTGGCCTGAAGTGATCCTCCTGCCTCAGCCTCCCCACGAGTTGGGACTACAGGTGTGCAGCAGCATGCCTGCCTAATTTTTTTAGTTTTTATAGAGACGGAATCTTCTATTTTGCCCAGGCTGGCCTCAAACGTCTGGCCTCAAGTGATCCTCTCCCTTCAGCCTCCTGAAATTCTGGGATTACAAGCACAAGCCACTGTGCCCACCCAAGATTTTTGCTTAAATAGAGATCAACTTTTCCATGACCAAAACTTGTTAGGGTGAGCCATGGACTCAGTGCTTGGTAAGAGGAAGAACCGCAAAAGAGCAGCTTCCTATTTTTCTTGGAAATTTAGTTTGGAGCAGTCATAAAAGCTAATGTCTCTGTAAAAGAATTTTTTAAAATAAGAATCTTTACAGATTATTTTATTTTTCATTTGTAATGTATTCTATTTTTATTTTGTTTTTCTGCATAAATTTTTTCCCATAATTGGCCATTTTTCAAATGATATACTATAAAAAAATTATGCTGTAAGTAGTACAAATGATATACTTTAATTCTAGAAGTTATATATGGCTTATTGTTAAAATGTAATAAAGATCCTTACTTCCTCTCCCCTTTAGTTCCCATATTCCGGTTCCCTAGGGTTGACAGTTGTATGTGTGTTTAAGGAAATTGTTTTTAGGCTCAGCACCTGTAGCTCAGCAGCTAGGGCGCCAGCCACATACACTGGAGCTGCTAGGTTCAAACCCGGCCACGGCCAGCTAAACAACAATGACAACTGCAACAAAAAAGTAGCCAGGTGTTGTGGCGGGCATCTGTTGTACCAGCTACTTGGGAGGCGGAGGCAAGAGACTCGCTTGAGTCCAGGAATTGGAGATTGCCGTGAGCTGTGATGTCACAGCACTCTATCCAGGGTGACAGCTTGAGGGTCTGTCTCACACACACACACACAAAAAAAAAAGTCAGCATTTTTTACCAGATAATTCTGTGCTATAGGACGTGGCCTGTGCATTGTAGAATGTTAGCAGCTATCCTGAACTCTACTGTGATAACCAAAAACGTCTCCAGACATTGCCAAATGTCCAGCCCCCCCAAGATGAGAACCACTGCTCTGTGTTTACCTCTCATTCCCAAGCTGCAGGGTAGGACCCCACTGTGCTCTGCTAGAATGTAAGGAGTAATTGATTGAATCTCCGCTTGGTTAATGAATTTCTTTCTCATTCCTGTCAAAACCTTACTTAACCTTTTTTTTGAGACAGAGCCTCAAGCTATCACCCTGGATAGAGTGCTGTGCCATCACAGCTCACAGCAACCTCCAGCTCCTGGGCTCAAGTAAGTCTCCTGCCTCTGCCTCCCAAGTAGCAGAGACTACAGGTGCCTGCCACAACGCCTGGCCATTTTTTGGTTGCAGCCATCATTGTTGCTTGGCGGCTGGGCTGGATTCGAGCCCGCCAGCTCAGGTGTACGTGTCTGGCGCCTTAGCCAAGTTGAGCCACAGGTGCCGAGCCTTAACCTTTTTTTACCTTTTTCTAGACTCTCTGGATCTCTGGTTCCCTCCTCCCTATAAGACAGCAACGTATGTGAGTTTTATTTTATCCTTTTCATCTCTCTGGGTTTAAGGCCATTTTGTGGCCTTGTCAAAGTAGAAACCCTCCCTCCTTTGGCTAGACTGAGGAAAGGTCCTAGAAGCTAGGGCTTTGCCTTTTTAATCTTTTTTATCCATCTTTGATTCCAAAGCCAAGCCCAAGATCTGGTACAAAAGAGGTGTAAATACCTGTTTGGCAAACTGAAAGAAAAGGTGCAAGCTGAGTACCCAGGGAAGACATTTAGGCAGAAGGATTAGAAGTCAGTTTTCTCTTTCACCTGCATATATTTGTGTATTCTTTGAATTAGAAACAAACAAAAACAACCAATAAAAAATGAGCTTCTTTTATAACATTAACAAAATGCATAATATTCAGTAAAGCTGGATGCACAGTATGCTTCCAAATGAATTAAAAAAAAAAAATCTATACAGTGACACTGGAGAAAATACAGTGAAATGTCAACAGGGGTCGGCCCTGGGTAGGGTTAATTTTTCTTTTATGGCTCTCGGAAGTTCTCAGACCATGAATTAGTGGGGTCTGCACCTGTTCTGAAGTGGGAGCAACCCAGTGTCATAATCGGCGCCATTGCTCACTAGCCCTGTGACCTTGGCAAGCAAAGTCATCTCCTGAGCTTCCGTTTGTTCACCTGTGAAATGAGATGATAATAGCAGCGACTTCCTCATCAGGATTTGCAATGATTAAAAGAGAGAAAGAATGTGAAACAAAGCACTTAATAGGGGCTTGATAGATGCCAGCAATGTACCACGTTGTTTTCATCCAATAGGTTTTCTTTTTTTTAACATGAAAAGAAGATCACAGCTAATAAATTTGTTATTTAAAAATGAAATTCCTGGTGGGAGGGTTGTCAGAACACAAGCACATTTCCCACTTGTCCTCATGCTCAGTCCCCAGCAACAAGGATGGCTGGGTTGTGGAGTGTGCCAGGAAGGACCCTGAGATTTTGAGGGGCCAGTGCAGGGGCGCGTGTGGCTCCCAGTTCAGAGTCGACTCTAACAAACCAGGAGACTTCATAAGAACACCACCCCCTGCAAAACGATAGCCCTGCAGAGAATCCCCAGGTAGCCCAAAATCTCAAATAAATTCATTTCTTGTCTTTGGATTGACTTGATGATATTTTGTTTTCCTTATTAGGGGGCTCAGGCTGATGGGAAATCTGCTGTTCTCCTCTGCAGATGCAGGAGCAGCCAGGGATTGCAGACGTTTTGAGCAAATGGAACAAATATCAGAGGTCCCCTTTGTCAAGTGCTAATGGCTTTGTTTAACCTTCACAGCAACCTCACAGAGATTTTATACTAGTTAGCCCATTTAACAGGTGAGAAAATTGAGGCTGAATGTGGTAATTACACTTAACCAAGGCTGAGAGCTGATAAATGATGCAACCAAGATGCGAATTGAATTGGGTCTTACTATGCCTACTATATTCAGGACACCTGCCGGGTAATTAGAACTATAGCCTGGCCTGACGTCATGTAGAACCCTGCTGCTACTCAAAGTATGATCTGTGGATCAGCAGTGGAGCCTCACTCGGGAGTCCGTAAATACATAGTCTCAACCTGTCCTTACTGCTGAATCAGAATTAAATTCAGAACTGGTATAATTTGCTGTTTTCTGCATCCCCAGCCTCTGTGTCTATTTCCATGG
Source organism: Perodicticus potto (assembly GCA_963574655.1). Lineage (NCBI taxonomy): Eukaryota > Metazoa > Chordata > Mammalia > Primates > Lorisidae > Perodicticus > Perodicticus potto. The sequence goes on along the minus strand of CAUYRH010024190.1, from coordinate 24,263 downwards.
CCTTAGATCAGGCCACCAGCTTCTCTCATCCGAGTCACCCCCAATAGCCTGTAACTGCTTCCTCTTGCTCCTTCTAAACTTTCCCTCACTCTAAGTCCTTCAGTGGTTCCCTGCCTGTTGACTTTGTATTAACTTCCTAACGTGGCTTCCAGGGCACTTCTTACTCTGGACACCACCTCCTGTGGTCTCACCTGTCATCTCAGTCCTTCATAGAGCCCACACTCCCTGGTCTGGCCTCATCAAATGCCCTTCCCGGTATGTACACCCAACCCTGGGACTTGGCACATTCTTTTCTCACCATCTGAAGCCTGCTCCATTTTCTTTATCTCTGAATTAATCTTGCCCCTTTCTTCTTGCTGAGGCAAGTTCCAGAACTTTGAGCTTGTCCCATCACATAGGAATTGCCACGTGACATTGTGACCCCTGCCTGATGACTTGTCTCCCCTCTAGATTTTAAACTCTTTGAGGACAGAAATTGTATCTTACTCAACATTGGAGTTTTTGCACTTAGCGCCGGGCCTGGGAAACACACAGTGCATTACTTATCCAGTAATCATTCATTGAATTCACTTGAAAGTCCTCTTTCTGTCTCTCAGAACTGGGCACTGGAGAGAAAGCCCAGGTGTTACAGACTCTTCTGATGGTGGTGCAAGAAGCATTATCCACGTGATACTTAAGCCCTTTTATTTTGTAAGACATTTTTGTTTTTGTTTTGTGACACAAAGGCAGTTGAACCAATATTTGCATAGCGAACGTCAGTGTTAGCATGGAGAACAGCAAGCCCCCAAATTCCTTCACTCTTCCTCACAAGGAACAGCTACCCTGGCTTTTCTTTAGTTTTAACCCCATGTAAGAATCCCTAAATGGTAGGGTTTAATTTGGCCTCTTTTGCTTTTGAACTTGGCATAAATGCAGTCACGCTCTCTGTGTTTTGGGGATTCGGTTTCTTCCCCTCAACTTTCCACTTGTTTTATTCATCTGATTGTCCTCTATTTTCATTTCTGAGTCTGTTTCATTGTGTGGCTGTGCCACTGTTTTCCATTCCAGCCACATTGATGTGCCTTGGGCTGTTTCTTGTTTGGAGCTATCATGCAAATGCTGTGTGAACAACATTCTTGACTCTATCTTTGTTTTTCTGGAGCACGTGCACCTGAGTTTCTCTAGGGACTAAAGCTGGGCGTGGAGTTGCTGGGTCATAGTCTTTGTGCATATACAACTTCAGTCCATAGGGGCACACTGTATTCCAAAGTGGTCCCACCTTTACTTTTGGGTGAGATTTGGAGGTACTGGGAGTTTCCTCCGACAGCCTATCTCAATCTCCCTAAAAAGGCAAATTAGAAAGAAAAAAAAAGAAGGAGAAAAGAGACTTCTAGTCCATAATCTCCAATTGCCCCAGGGCTTTTCCTTTGACCTGCAAGGCAGGAGGGAGCAGAGATGCAAGGAGAGATGGGCGGTCCCAGGCTTTGATGCCTATCTGAGTGAGGGGGATGGCATTTGGACTTCTCCAGTGACTCCACCAGGAAGAATCTTTTCAGCTGAGATCTTTTGCCTGCTCCCCCCAACCCAGGCAGCAGAGGAAAGACAGGTGCAGCTCTTACGGGCAGTGATGGGGATTCAGGGCGCAGGCCATAGCCTGGTGGTCACCTTTAGACTCACATTTTTTTCTTTTTTTGAGACAGTCTCACTTTGTCACCCTCTGTAGAGTACTATGGCGTCATAGTTCACGGCAACCTCAAACTCCTGGGCTCCAATGATTCTCTTGCCTCAGCCTCCCAAGTAGCTGGGACTACAGGCATCCGCCACAACGCCTGGCTATATTTTTTAGAGATGAGGTTTCCATTCTGGCTCAGGCTGGTCTCAAACCTGTGAGCTCAGGCAATCCACCTGCCTAGGCCTCCCAGAGTGGTTGGGTTATAGGCTTGAGCCACCATGCCTTGCCTGACTCACATTTTTTTCAATAGTGGAGAACCTAAGTGTCCAAGTTGTGTTTTATGATTTTCCTCAAATAGAAATAAGTTTACGGTCCTTTCTAATCATGAAGATGATGTTCATATCCCCAGGAGGAAATAGAATCATAGAATTCTGAAAAGCATAAAAAAGTATCTCAAAAGTATTGAAAAGTATCTTATTAAAGAAAAAAAAGAATTACCCATGTAATACATATTAGAAATACATATATGTGTGTGTGTGGTGTATACATACATGTGTGTATATGTATTTAGAGAAATATATCATTGGGGACATTTGCATGCATATTAGATAATAGAAATAACTATGTTGTGATTACATAAGAGAATGTACTTGCTCTTAGTTGAAGAACTGAGGAGTAGAGCATCTTGATGTTTGCAACGTACTTTCACATGATTCGACAAAGACAACAGTCACAACATGTATACAGATAGCTGTGGTAAGTACAGGGGTTGGCACAGACACAACAAATGTAGCAAAATGTTGGCAATACTAAATCTGCCTGAAGAAGGTATGAGAGTTCATTGTACTATACCTGTAACTTCTCTTTCAAATTTGAATTTCTTTTGCTTTCTTTCTTTTTTTTTTTTTGAGAAAAAGTATTTCTCTGTGCCTGGGTTAAGTGCCATGGCATCATCCTTGCTCACAGCCACCTCAAGCTCCTGGGCTCAAGCAATCTTCCTGTCTCAGTCTCTTAGCAGACTGAGACTAAGGTACCTGCCATAACTCCTGATTAATTTTTTTCTATTTTTAGTAGAGACAGGGTCGGGCACTTGCTCAGGCTGGTCTTGAACTCCTGAACTCAAGCAATTCACCACCATTGGCCTCCCAGAGTGCTAGGATTATAGGTATGAGCCACTACACCTGGCCCAAATTTGAATTTTTTTTTCTTTTTTTTGAGACAGAGGCTCAAGCTGTCCCCTGGGTAGAGCGCCTTGGCATCACAGCTCACAGCAACCTCCAACTCCTGGGCTCAAACGATTCTCCTGCCTCCACCTCCCAAGTAGCTGGGACTACAGGTATCCGCCACAAGGCTCAGCTATTTTTTGGTTGCAGCCCTCGTTGTTTGGCGGGCCCAGGCTGGATTTGAACCTGCCAGCTCAGGTGTATGTGGCTGGCCCCTTAGCCGCTTGAGCCACAGGCGCCAAGCCCCAAATTTGAATTTTTCTTTTTTTCTTTTTTTGAGACAGAGCCTCAAGCTGTCACCCTGGGTAGAGTGCCATGGCAACACAGCCCACAGCAACCTCCAATTCCTGGGCTCAAGCGAGTCTCTTGCCTCCGCCTCCCAAGTAGCTGGGACTACAGGCGCCCGCCACAACGCCCGGCCATTTTTGGTTGCAGCCATCATTGTTGTTTGGCGGACCCGGGCTGGATTCGAACCCGCCAGCTCAGGTGTACATGGCTGGCGCCTTAGCCCGCTGAGCCACAGGCGCTGAGCCAAATTTGAATTTTTCTTAACAGAGGAAGCTAAATTGTGATCTCCAAATCCTACTACTCAAAAGTTTACCTGGTTTTGCCCTATTGTTGGACTTCCAATTTTTCCGATTTTCCCATTATTATAAACAACACCACACTGAACATCCCTGTGCATAAACTTTTGCTTACGTCTTTCAACGAGTTCTTTAGTATAAACCCGTACTTTTTTCTTAAGTTTTAAAACTTTTTAGTGAAAAATTTCATTGTGTACTTAAACGTTTTTAATGACTATTTTTCTGTTTTGGATCCTTACTCTTTGTCACAGGGCTTTACTATACACGATCCCATTTAATTTTTTTTACAACAACACGATGGCGGAGGCACTGTCATTATCCACATTGTAAAGATGAAGAGACTAAAGCTTAGAAAGGTTAATGACTTATTCAAAGTCACACAGCCAGCTTTATCTAATTCCAGAAGTCTGGGGTTCTTAAACATTTGGCTTTGCTTAAAGCAAGAGGCGCCTGCAATTTCCTTCTATGATCAAACCATACCAAGGCACGTCTGATTAGATTATTGAGGTCCCCAAAGGGGCATGGCCGGAATTAGGGTAGGAGTGGCGAGACCGTCAGATTCTGCTGGAGCTCTGCTGCCCCCTGGTGGCTATTCCCTTTCATTGCTTGGATGGTTGGCTGCGGCTGTTGAAAATTTAAGTAACAAGAACACGAGTTATGTAGCAATTATTATCTAAATATTCTCAAAGACCCTCCACTGAGAGTTGCATACAGTATCAACCCAAGCCTTGGCTACACGACAATCATCCCCATGCCATAGAGAAGGCCGAGCTTATGTGGCTTATTAGTGACAAAGCTAGAGTTCAATGCCAGTTCTCAACGCTTAAGTGAAGCTTCGTACTTCCTCCTGACTTGGCACAAAGCAACATTGACGGAATCCTTTGGTGATATAAGATCGAGGCAGCACAATATAGAAACCTGGGGGTATGGATTCCAGGGTTTGACAGCCCTAAATCCTAATCCTCCTTCTGACACTTTCCAGCTCTGTGACCTTGAAGAAGCTTCTTGACCTCCCAGAGGCTCATGTGAGCACAGCGAAGAGATGGGTCATGCAAGAAAAGGGCTCCCTCCAGGGGCTGGCACTTAAGATGCAGTCAATGAACTAGAAGTTCATATGAAGATTGTTGGGAGAGGCTGGGAAAATCAGGGTCGTGGACGGGGGTCTTGCCAAGGACATTGGCAAGATGCGAGCAGAGAAGACCCCTTTTCTCCGTGGAGGTCTTTCCTCCTGTGTCACTCTTTCAAAAGCTGCTGATTGATTCACAACTACTGCTCTTGGCCCTGAAGCAAATGCTGAGCCTCTCAGTCTCCTCATCTCTACAATGGGAACAAAAAAATATACAATTAGTCACAGCGTACTTAGGAGGCAGCAAACAAGATGAGCTACACAAGGGGCTGTTTAGTTAGTTATAGAGGGAGGGGAGCCCCGGTCTTGCTAGTCAAGGAGGTTGAGACAGCCTGAGGAGTGAAAAGAGGAGAACTGATGACCAACATTTGGTGAACATTTAATATTGACCTAACACTTTCCGAGAGCTCACAAAGATCAACTCATTTCAAGCTCCTTGGCGCTTTATGGGTGAGGGAATTTGATTGGTCCTGTACGGGGACATGTGACCCAGACTTGGCCAATCACAGCTTCCCACGTCCCAGGCTCAGTGGGCTCTGTGAAAACCCCAAGCCTAACAATTCACATCATTTCCTGACTCTGAGTATCTGGAGGGGGATGGGAAAAAATGGAGGGTTTTTTGTTTTTATTTTTCCCTTAGCTTTTGGGAGCTGGGTGATTGGTGTCATCCCGAAGCTGACTGGGACCATGCTATTCTGGGGAAAAGCCCAGCTAAACTGCTTTGCTGTGAGGCTAATGCAGAAGAGAGTTAAGGAGATTTGATATGAGATCTGCCAATATTGTTTGAATCTCTGTATCCACTTTTTCTCTTTCCATGTCCATGAATCAGTGGATCTCAGGATTTTTTGTAAGCTAGCTTGAGTTGGGATTCTGTCACTTAACAACCATTGGTCCTCGCCAATCCACATAGACAAATAGTATTAATAATTTTGGCCTTTTATATGGTTGGCATTTGACATGGTCTTCAAGACTCAAACACCATTCCCTCATGTGAACCCTTATTGGATGGACTCTTTCTGAGGGAAGGGCGTCAATTTATGATGAATACATTTTAGGTCATCATTGTCATGTTTTCTGTTCTATAGAAGTGTAAAGTCAGATGTATCTTAGTTTTATTATATCTTCCTGCCTTCATTCACAACTGTTTCTTCACCTGGTTTGTTCTTTCCTTCCCATCTATGGGGAATCCATTTTCCAATTATAAAGAACACCAGCTTCAGAGTCAGACAAAACTGGATTCACATTCTACCTCCTCTACTTCTTAGCTCTTCAAGCTGGATCAAATCACTTAACATCTCTGAGCCTCAGTTTTCTCATCCATAAAATGGGTATACTGGTGGAACATGATACACAATATTGATGGGATTTAATTAAACTCTGGTATTTGTTAAGTTCTCAATAATGGTTGGATTCTTTAATAATGCTGTATCTTGGGACAGGCTGTCTGTTGGTGGTGCTTGGGATTGTGGTCAGGGTTCACTGGAGGGGGTTGGTTGGAGGAAATGTTTCTGTTTGAATTTTCCCATCACAAACCTCAATTTAGGTTAATCAGCATGTATATCAGGGTCTCAGCATAAGCTACCATTTATCCCCAGAGATAGAAGAATTCCCATAAAACCTTAGACTTCCAAACAAACATCTTCCCACACTCAACACATCCCATTCCCACAATCTTGGGCCTCTCCAAGGAATACAGTGGTGGAAGGCAGGACATGAGTGAGTCCCATTTTGAAGGGACACTTTGTAAGATGCTCCATAATAGACTCTTAATTAGGAAAATAAGTCTTAATAAAGTGAAATGTCCAAATGTGTGCAATCCATTTGGGGGACTCACCTTTGAGCATCATGGTTCTGATGGATGCTAAATAATTTTGATTCCTCTGAGCTTCATCTTGCAGAGGTGTTATTCATCAAAAGCATGTGGGTTCTGTAACCAGAGAGACCTGAGTAGGAATTCAGGCATTTCCACTTACTTGTAATGTGATGCTAGTCCTTTAATTCATACTTCTATGTCTATAAAACAGAAATACTCACCTTATGTAGCTGCTGTTTCAAAAACTAAATTAGATGGTATCTTTGCCCAGTATTTTGACATCTGCGTTCCATGTATGTTTAGCTTTATGGCAAACCACCTTAAAAATTAGTGGCTTAAAGAAAAATGAGAGACTTAAAACAGCAATAACATTCATTTTATTCATAGATACGCAATCTGGGCAAGGCTTAATGAAAACAGCTCTTCATCCTTTGGTGTTAGCCAGGATGGCTTAAAGGTTGGGGTCAGGCACCATCAGAGGACTCACTTATTCTCAAGTCTGGTGGTTGATGCTGTTTGTTGGTCGGTGCCTCAACCAAGGTCATTGGCCAGAACACCTGCCTGTGGCCTCTTCATGGAGCTTGGGCTGTCTTACAACATGGCAGCTGAATTTCAAGGTGAATGTCCTAAGTGAAAGAAAGCCCAAGTCTAGGTCATTAATGACTTAGAAGTCACCAAGTATTCCTCCGCACCATTCAATTCATTGAGTCAGTCTCAAGGGCCTTCCCAGGTTCAAGGGAAGGAAAGTATCTCCATCTCTTGAGGGGAGAGTGCCAAGGTTTTGGAAGAGAATGTGGCACCAGAAATATTGGTATGGTAATTTTTGAAAAAGTACAAATTGCCTCTTTCAGTAAGTGCTAAAAAATGGGCAAGTCTTAAAATCCCTCACTCTCTCTGAGCCATTTATATATATTAGAGATATATTTCTTTTCTTACCTGTGATATAGGAATAAATAATACCCACCTTGTGGAGAAGTTGAAAAAACTACAAATAACATATGAAAAGTTCCTGGTGTGTAGTAGGTGCTTAATAGATGAGTGATTATAACAGCACCTCTTATTTATTTATTGAGACAGAGCCTCAAACTGTTGCCCTGGGTAGAGTGCCATGGCATCACAGCTCACAGCAACCTCCAACTCCTGGGCTTAAATGATTGTCTTACCTCAGCCTCCCAAGTAGCTGGGACTACAGGCGCCCGTCACAATGCCCAGCTGGTTTTTGGTTGTAGTTGTCATTGTTGTTTGGCAGGCCCAGGCTGGATTCGAACCTGCCAGCTCTGATGTATGTGGCTGGCACCTTAGCCACTTGAGTTACAGGCACCGAGTCAGTAACTCATATTTATTGAGCTATTAAGTTCTGAGTGCTTTATTGTGTTTTGTTTTATTTAATCCTCACAAGAACACTGTAACATGGGTTGTGTTATTAAGATTTTACAGATAAGAAACCGTGGCTCAGAGAGGTTAAGCAACTTGCTTGCTGGTCATGCCACTAGTTGGTGGGACTCCCATTGAAACCCAGGCAGTGTGGTTCTGGCATGGATGCTTTCAAACACATCACCAGCTGCCTCTTATAACAGATGGAGTTGCACTCTCAGTGTGAGGGTTTACAGGGGGACCCAGTGGTGAGAACCAAGTTCACAGAGCAAAGAAATAGAAGCCAATGCGGAAAAGGCAATTAAAGGCTGAGACTTGATGAGCGCCTGGTACCAGGCGAAGGCTGAGGTTGGTTTGTGTCTCACATAGCCCTGCTCAGTTGAGGCCATGAATAACACTTTGCCCTCCCTCTCAGCTGCTGGTTGAGCAGGTAGACTTAAGGGGCTCCTGGTCACCTCACGGATGAGCCCAGCTACTCTTAAAGTCACCTTTTCCTAATATCTGCTCAGCTACCACCTTGCTTTTATTACACGTATAATTTGGCCTTGGTTTTATGATGAAAATGATATGGCCCCATCCCAAAAATGCAGAGGACATACAGAAGGAAGTAAAACTATTCTCTAGCCCTTCCCCTCCAATCTCACGCCCCGGAGGAAATCACTGTCTACAGTTTAGTGAGTAGCTTTCCTTATCTTTATGTTTGTTTTTTAAACAGAAAACATTAAATAATGCTAACCCCGTTTTCTTGCCACTTGCTCTTTTGTCGTGTCACCGTATCCGTGTGGCATCTCCCCACAGCCGTACATTTAGACCCCTTCTGAGTGTTCCATGATGCGTCCGTGCCTTGGCTTACCCCCAGTTCATGGGCTTTGACCTTGTTTACTTTCTTGTTGGTCACAAACAAATACTGCAATAATTACGTCCTTGCGTACCTGTGTAGTTCTGAAGGGCAGATTATTGGAAATAAAGGATGTACCCTGTCTCTGCCATTTCTCCATACGTTTTTGGCCATGTGCTAGATCCTTGGATCCTCACGGGCTGCCCTTTGATTACGATGTTGGTAGCAGACACTGTTGGTGCCTCAACCATGTCCCCTCAGCACTCCCTGGCCTGTGCTTGCTAAAGACTTTCTGTGGGAAAGACTCTCCATCCGAGGGCTTTCTCCGACCTGCTCAGGCCGTGCGTGCAGCAAGCCTCTAGTGCCAGAGGGTTGAGCGTTCTGAGAGCAGCCTCCAGCCAGCGACAGCACCCCAGCTTCCTCCCTGCATGGGTGGCCAACTCGGGCCAGCATCTAGCAATTTCTGCCACAATTCAACCTCAAATGCCCCAAAGAAACACGTGCTCTTGAAGGCACCTGGTGCAGGTCCTTTCCCTTCCCTGCTCCCCTGCAGTGCTGCCTGCAGTAGGACACAGGCCAGGTGGGGACACCCACTCTAACACACCTCACGTTTCATCTTCGGCCCTCCCCAGTGCTGATGCTGGCAGTGACCTGCCACGCAAGGACGATGGCCCTCGAGGCCTCCAGAGTGTCACAGCAGAGAGAGAATCGAAGACTCTGGGTCTAGGTTCCATTCTTGCTATTTCACCCTCAGCCGGTTGGCCCCGAGAAGGCCGCTCATTTCCTCTGGGCCTCATTCCTCGCACCTACATAAAGCCTTCTCTTTTTGGAGGTTTAAAATGAGATCATCTAAAGCTGCATTTTTATTTAAAACTAAACATAGGGAAACATTCGATGTTCCAGTCTCCCTGGCCACGTTGGGCAACTCAGTTATAGAATGTTTCTGTTGCACCGTGGGTGCTGGTGGAAAATGGTGACCTTTTGAGGGTCCTAGGATAGCTTCTCCTTAGAGACAATTTTTCCCTCTCTTTTTCCATCCATGTCTATATAGCTTTATACACAGTTCCAAGAGGTTTATGAATAATCTAAAGCCCAAGTACTGTATAAATATAGGGTACCCTGAAAAAAAGAGTGTTACAAAGAAAACTCCCACAGTGATCCTCGAAGTCTATCTTTATTCTCCTTTTATAGATGAGGAAACAGACTCAGAGAGCCCCAGTGACTGGCCCCTGATCACAGGATTCCTAAGGGGAAGAAATGGGGCTTGAGCCGGGGTCTGTCTGATTCTTAAGTCCAGGCTCTGTAGGAGCGGTGTCTGCCTGTAGTCCCAGCACTTTGGGAGGCTGCGGAGGGGGGAGGACTGTTTGAGGCCAGGAGTTTGAGGTTACAGTGAGCTATACTGATGCCACTGCACTAAAAGCCTGGGCAACAGAGAGAGACCTTGCCACCAAAATGAATAAATAAATAAAGGAAAAAAAATAAAGAAAAAATCCCAGGTCCTTCATAGTCTATTGCCATGGCAGGGCAAGTAATGATACCCATCTGACCACTGAGAGGGCTGTGATTGCACAGCTCCAGGAACCCAACCAAGACATCTCTGGATGAGGGCTCACCAACCCCAGAAGCTGTCCTCTGGTTGTCCCATTGTTCCTTCCTGGGAAGTGAGGCAGGGAGCTCATTACCACCCACCCCTCACTGGGCCCGGGGGGATGACAGTGAGTACGGATCACGAAGTCCCACTCACACCCCACAGCTGAGGAGCTTTTCTGAAGCAAACACATGCTTTGGCCTTTATGCATTTGCCATTTCCCTTTGCTCCATTTGATGCCTGAGATGCCTTTTTTATTTTATTTTTTTGATTCAGGATATAACGCTTTCAATCAGGCTACAGTGCAGTGATGGCATCACAGCTGACTACATCTTCAAACTCTTGGGCTCAAGTGATCCTCTTGCCTTGGCCTCCCTAGCAGCTGGAACTACAGGTGCACACTGCCACGCCTGGCTAATTTTTAAAAATTTCTCCTAGAGACAGGAGTCTTGCTATGTTGTCCAGGTTGGTCTTGAACACCTGCCTTAAGCAATCCTCCCATCTCAGCCTCCCAGAGCGCTAGGATTACAGGCTTGAGCCACCATGCCTGGCTCCTGAAATGCCTGTTTTTAAAGGCCTCCATTGGATTCTTACTTTTTATTTTATTTCTCTCTTAATTGATTGTTCCTTATATTTAGAAGTCTAGGGAACCATTTCTAGAAAACATGTTAAATGTGAAAATTTCAAAGAAATGCACAACTAGAGAGAATGGTGGTTTTCTGAACCTGCATGTGCTCATTACCCATAAATTGATCACTGACGCATGCCCTGTCTTGGGATTGTCTATAACTCCATCAAGATTAACACTCATCCAGATCATTTTGAAACAATGATCAGGCATTAGGCATCCCTACTACTAATACTAATAGTGGAGACTTTTCTCCTAGTGGCTGGCAGAGAAGGGGAAAAGTTAGAGCCATCCCAACTGCCGCTCCTGAGATGCCCGAAAGCGGGTGAGAAGAATAGAATGGTCTCTTGGGACAGGAGGTCATGCCCAGAGCTTCCAAGTTCCCAAGTCAAACAAGAGATAGATTTCATGCGACCTATGACCTGGAGGCGAACAAAAATTACTGGCCACTGAGGTGTTTGGTGTCCCTATCAACTCTTTTCCCACCTGAGGCTTTGGTGTGACAGGCTGGGATAGTTGCTGTGCCATAAATCTCAAAAACTGGGAGCTTCAGTCTCACAGCTTTGGGGTTCTCCCCTGCCCTCTGTGCCCTGCAGTGGTGAAATTTGTTGCGTTGCTTCATGCTCCGGCCGTGGGTGTAATTATCGTCAAGGGACCAGTAATTAACCTTCCACAGAGTGGCCAGTGATGCTGGCTGAGTGTCCTGTGGCAGGAGGAGACAGTTTGTCGCATCCCAACGGAAGTGCCTGGGATGTCCGTTCCTGGGGAGGGGATGACAGGCAGGGGACAAGGGGCCAGGAAAGGGTCAGAATTTCCCATGGGTGTCATCAGCATTGGAGCATGAGGCTATCATTAAAACTTACGGGAGAGAATACTATTTCCATTTCTGTTTTGGAGATGCTGGGCTTACCTGGAAACACCCCTCTCCTGATTTTCTCTCAGAAACTCCTTTATTTACAAACAGTCCCTCTCACATAGTAAAGGCATGTTTCTTTTTAAAATTTTTTTCTTTGTTTTGAGGCAGAGTCTCACTCTGTTGCCCAGGCTAGAGTACCATGGCCTCAGCCTAGCTCACAGCACCCTCAAACTCCTGAGGTCAAGTGATCCTCCTACCTCAGCCCCCAAGTATCTGGGACTACAGATGCTCGCCACAATGCCTGGCTGATTTTTCTGTTTTTGTAGAGATGGGGGTCTCTTGCTCAGGCTGGTCTCAAACTCATGAGCTTAAGGGATCTTCCTACCTCCGCTTCCCAGACTGCTTAGGATTGCAGGTATGAGCCACCATGCCCAGCTCATTTTTAATTTTTAATGGAAGTATCACTTACATCTAATAAAGTGAACAAATCTGGCATGCAGCTGGCTCTCTTCCCTGTGTGTGTACACCTGTGTGACTACCATCAAGGTCTGCACCCCAGTAGCCTGCCACAAATGTCCTCCTGGTAATCTCTCCTCACAAAGACGATCTCTAGTCTGACTTCTATCAGAGGGTATTTGGCTATGTTGGAACTTCATGTAAACAGAACCACACAGTGTGGTCCCTTTTGTATCTGGTTCCTTTCGGTCCCCTTATGCCTGTGCATTCACCCAGATTGTTGCATGTGGCTGTAGTTTGTCCTTTTTCATGGCCGTATAGCATTCCATTTCATGACCAAATCACATTTATTTAGCCAATCTATTCCCAGTGGACATGTGATTTGTTTCCAGTTTGGGGATATAGAAGATAAATGTGTTCTAAATACTATTTATTATTTTTCAAACTTTGTTATGCATGTCTTTTGGTGTTGCATAAGCACCTATTTTGGGGGGAAGAATGCATTTAGGAATGGAATTTTGGGGCCATAGGAGCATACATATGTTCAATTTGATTAGATCCTGCCAAACAGTTTTCCAAAGTGATAGAAGCAGTTTACATTCTCAACAGCAGCAGGCGAGAGTCCCAGTGGCTCAACAGCCTCACCAGTGGTTAGTCTTGACAGTTTTGTTGTGTTTATCCATGCTGGCAGGAGGCCATGTGACATAAAAATTAGAACTAGTGTACAACAGAGAGTGACAAACAGCAATTTTTTTTTTTTTTTTTTGAGACAGAGCCTCAAGTGGTCGCCCTGGGTAGAGCGCTGTGGCATCACAGCTCACAGCAACCTCCAATTCCTGGGCTCAAGCCAGTCTCCTGCCTCCTCCTCCCAAGTAGCTGGGACTACAGGCGCCTGCCACAACGCCCGGCCATTTTTTGGTGGCAGCCGTCATTGCTGTTTGGTGGGCCCAGGCTGGATTCGAACCTGCCAGCTCAGGTGTACGTGGCTGGCGCCTTAGCCCATTGAGCCACAGGCGCCGAGCCAAAGAACAATTTTTTAATGCATTGTATTCGCAACCTCCAAGGATGTTTTTGGTTCAGGCTTTCTTCCTCTCCCCACTTTTGCCATTCAGATTTTGACAATTTTAAGGGAGTTTTAAAGCTGGAGGTAGAGAGAAAATCGGAAGATTTACATTCCTAAAAAAAGATGAAGATGGGAAAAGAGGCAAAGGATTTGAAATCAGCCTCCCAGTAGCTCCCACCCACTGGCTAACCCTCTCCTCTGAGGCCATATGCAATAAAAGTCCAAGCCTTTCCACATCACCTGCAAGTCCTGTTGTAACCTGTATAAGTTCCAGCTGTCCTTTGGTCCAGTCTTGTGCTGAACTGCATTCAAGGCAACGGCAATCTAGGAGTGTCGTCTTCTGTGTGGTCACTCTGAATTGAGGCATCTACAGTGGCGAGAAGTGTGTCTGTGTGTTCTAGAGACAAGAGCAACCTCTCAGTGCATTGGTGGCCCATGGCCTCGATCCAGGCAATATCTGCAAAACACTAGCCAACGTAAATCTCCACATGCATGCTCATAATATCTTATAAATTCTGTTTGTAATAAGTAGGTATTCTGGAAATATTTATTATTTTGGTTTTATATAAATCTCCCCAAATTCTACTTCCCTCACATTTCACTGGTCAGAAACCATGAACATTTAATTTGGCCTAAGCCACATCAGATATGCCAAATTCTTTTTTCTCCTTTGGACGTTTTTGGCCGAGGCTGGGTTTGAACCTGCCACCTCTGGTATATGGGGCCGGCGCCTCACTCCTTTGAGCCACAGGCTCCACCCCAGATATGCCAAATTCTTTAAAAATACGTGTGTGTATGTTTTTTAATTAGTAAATTTTTTTTTTTTTTTTTTTTTTTGTAGAGACAGAGTCTCACTTTATTGCCCTTGGTAGCGTGCCCTGGCGTCACACAGCTCACAGCAACCTCCAACTCCTGGGCTTCAGGCGATTCTCTTGCCTCGGCCTCCTGAGTAGCTGGGACTGCAAGCACCTGCCAGAACGCCTGGCTATTTTTTTGTTGCAGTTTGGCCAGGGCCAGGTTTAAACCTGCCACCCTCAGTATATGGGGCTGGCGCTCTACTGGCTGAGCCATAGGCGCCGCCCAGTAATATTATTTTGAGAAAAAGTTTGCAACAAACTGGAGAACTTAAGGTATGAAATGGTCATCATTTACAACAGTTCTCACAGAATAGTCAGGGGTGTGTCACTGAAGAAGGGACATTCAAAGAAGAATAATTTACTCTTACATGAGAAAGAAATTGAGATGGAGTCTCACTTTGTCGCCCTCTGTAGAGTGCTGTGGTGTCATAGCTCATGGCAATCTATTGGGTTTAAGCCATTCTCTTGCCTCAGCCTCCCGAGTTGCTGGGACTATAGGCGCCCACCACAACCCCTGGCTATTTTTTTTGGTTTAGCAGGACCAGGCTGGGTTTGAACCCACCAGCCCTGGTGTATGTGGCTGGTGCCCTAACCACTGAGCTATGGGCACCCAGTCTGTACTTAGTTTTTGATCTAATACATATATATGCAACATTGCATATATACACACATAGATATTTGCATATACATACATATATGCATTGTATTTAGTTTGAGGCCTTATATTTTATGTATGCATATGTATGTGTGTGGGTCTCATGCATTCATACATATTAATTTATATGTATATGTATGTATTCACGTATGTGCAATTATGTAATCGCCAGACTCTCTTCATATTGTCTTATATAAACCTCACAACAGCCTTACCGACTATATATTGTTATTGTTTATAGGTAAGAACCTCAAAGAGTCAAGGAAGTGGCCTAAAGTCGCACAGCTATTAAGTAGCAAATCCAGCATTTGAGACCAGGAAGGTCTGATGCCCCAGACCATGTCGTTTCCCCTGTGTCTACATCCCACCAGCAAAAGTCTCTTCATTCCCAGCACACGTCCCTTCCTACCCCTTCCTTCTTCTATTTGGTTCCTTAGTAATTAGTCTTCTTATGGTGGCACCTGGCTGTCATGTGTCGATTAAAAGGAGAGGTTAACACTCTCTTTGGAAAGTCTAGGCTGTCCCAGTGACCTGTCTAAGACCAGAACTACCACCTTGCTCATGGCCAAAGGAGGCAGAGTTCAAAGAGGCGGTGCAGGGCACCTGCTCCAACAGACCAGGGCTGGAATCCTGCTCCCCACTTACCAGCTGTGAGGGGTTGGGCCTCTGAGCTTCTGCCTTCTCTCCTTTTCTTTTTTTTTTTAATGAACTGGGAATAGAAATACCATCCTCTTGGGGGTTTTTTTGTGTGCAGCAGTCAGGATGTTCGTTACGTGTAAGGCACTGAGTCCGGGGCCTGAGGCACACAAACCCGTGACCAGCGAACGTCAACTGCAGTCATCACGTTTCTATGTGGATGGAGCTGCTTCTACTTTTACTGGAGCAATGGAGGTGGGAGATTGTCTGGCACCTGTGCCTGGCAGACGGGAAGAAAATTAAGAGAGTGACTCAGTGAGAAAAACAATATTCGTGTTTGTGCGTATCCCACTTTCTTCCTGTATGATGTAACCTCCGGAGGCCATAAGACTCTTCATTATATTAAATATCAGGGACGTTGAACTGGCGTTGCACTTGGGCACTCTGAGGACTGCTGTGAAATGGTAGGTTATTCATAAATAATGATCCCTTCTCTTCTCTCTGGAAGTCAACCTCCTCCTACGGGCATTATCATCCCGTGTCGTCTTGTGACCTCGTCATGACCTCCCCCTTTTACAACGGGAATGAGCTCGGGGGGGCGGGGGGGGGGGAAGAAATCTTTCCGAGCTGACAGCAGAGAGCCCTGTGTAGGGCCAAAGCTCAAAGTCTTAATTAATTCAGTGTTTATATGCCACTTTATCGGACCTTCCAGAATCACTCAGGAACCCCTGAATAAAGGAATCACTATATTCATAGGAAACTCCAAAATGTGCAGGATGGAAATAACCTATCGAAACAATATAGTATGCTTCTAAGGAATATTTATACCAATAATACCAATATATATTTATTGTATTTGTAAGTACAATTTGTAGATTCTGGAGCTGGGAAGACCAATGTAATATTTTACGTAAAAAGGTTAGTTAGAAGATGGTATATTTAATATTATTATAAATACTAATAGTGGGCTCGGTGCCTGTGGCTCATCGGGCTAAGGCGCCAGCCACGTACACCTGAGCTGGCGGGTTCGAATCCAGCCCTGGCCACCAAACAACAATGACGGCTGCAACCAAAAACTGGCCGGGCATTGTGGCGGGCGCCTGTGGTCCCAGCTACTTGGGAGGCAAAGGCAGGAGACTGGCTTGAGCCCAGGAATTGGAGGTTGCTGTGAGCTGTGATGCCATGACACTCTACCCAGGGCGACCACTTGAGGCTCTGTCTCAAAAAAAAAAAAAAAAAAATACTAATAGTGTTTATTTCTGGGTGCGGGATTACAAGAGTACTTTTTCTTTCTAACTGCTTATTTGCACTTTCTATTTCTTCGATAACAAAGTTGAATTTCTTTTATTTTTTATTAACATCCTTAAGATCTTAAATGAATTTCTTATATAATGAAGATAATAAAATCAAATATAAAATGGACAGAAAAGTGAAAGCCAGGTTTGCCCTCTTTTTTAAATTATTGATTATTATTTATTATCATTATTATGTTTATTGTTTTAAGTTGTTTTATTTTCCTCCAACTTTATTTGCATCTTGTTTAAGAGCTTGGGGAAGAACAGCTACCACCTACCCATTCAGTGGCCTGAGCAGTGGGAGCTGCAGACGAGTCTCCGTGGCAGGCTGGGTGCTCCCGTCTTCAGTGGGGATGCTGAATAGACCCAGAGGGCACCTGCAGCCTTCTGACCAGTTTGCAACCTCGGGCTGAGCAGCAGTAAACTCAGGAGCTGAGCAGTCCATTCCCCCTGAAATTCCTCCTAGGTCACAGCTTTCCCAGCAGCAGCCTGCTCTTCCTTTTCAATCTCTTGAGGATCTCTGTAGAAATAGAGATCAGTCACTTCAGAGACCTCCCACGGGTGTTCACGGGAGATGGTGCATGCGGAGAACTTCCCGGGCCAGCACCCACAGCATCAGACCTAATGAGGGAGCTCCCTTGCTGTTGCCTGGGATGGCGATGTCCACACAACGCAGAGGAGAGTCTGTGTGGCACGGAGCATGGTAGGCAGGCTAACATAAGATGCCTCTGTGCGAGGCTGGTGGTCAGCCCTGGGATCATGCTCACGCCCTAGACCCCACCTTTCTGGCCACCACCCATTGCAGTGTGGATGGACACCTGACTTACGGGCAGCTTGTGCATAGGAGGAGAGCAGGAAAAGAAGACGAGGCTCCTGGAAGGCTGCCTGGATCTGGCTAGTGAAGGTTCTGGCTCCCAGCGAAGCGGCAATGGGAGTGGCTCCCGGGGCAGCAGCAAACTTCAGCGCAGCTCCCTGGACAGTGTTCCTGGAGGACATGACACTGACATCAGCAGGGTTTTCAAGGGCAACAATGGCCCGAGCTGCCAACAGAAGCTTCTCCCAGGCCCTCTTCAGATTTATGGTGTAAACACCATGACTTTTTTTTTGTGCAGTTTTTTGGCTGGGCCGGATTTGAACCCCCACCTCTGGTATATGGGGAGGGCGCCCTACTGCTTCGAGCCACAGGCACCGTCCGACACCATCACTTTTTCTTTTGCAGATGTGCTGTTCCATTTGGAAGTCAAGGTTGGCACCACCGAAGTGGGTTCCTGCTGCAGGGAATTTGAGGACATCTTCCTCCTTCATTCGCAGGACGTCAAAGGCTCTGGACATTATGAAAATTTCCCTTTAAGTTACGGTGGGAATCCAGAACAACGCTATATGGGTCTTCCCTGAGCAGCTTGGAAAGCATTATTATTTTTAAACTCAGCCCTTTTGCATGGGCTAGAGTGTTGTGGTCTCAGCCTAGTTCACAGCAACCTCATACTCCTGGGCTCAAGGCATCCTCCTGCCTCAGCCTCCATAGTAGCTGGGACTGCAGTTACCTGCCATCATGTTTGGCTAATTTTTCTATTTTTGTTAGAGATGGGGTCTCACTCTTGTTCAGGCTGGTCTCAAACTCCTGAGCTCAAGGGATCCTCTCACCTGGGCCTCCCAGAGTGTTAGGATTACAGGTGTGAGCCACTCTACCTGGCCTGTGTTTGTCTTCTTCAAAATATGTCAGATTTTGGCCTGGTCATTATACCTCATGACTGTAATTCCAGAACTCTGGGAGGCCCAGGCAGGTGAATAACCTGAGCTCAGGAGTTTGAGACCAACCTCAGCAAGAGCAAGCTCCCAACTCTACAAAAAGATAGAAAAAAACTAGCCAGGCATTGTGGTGAGCATCTGTAGTCCTAGCTACTCAGAGGCTGAGAAAGGAGAATCACTTGAGCCCAAGTATGAGGCTGCTGTGAGCTATGACACGACAGCACACTACACAGGGTGACAGAGTGAGACTCTATATCAAAAAACAAAAAAAAGTCAGATTTAAACAACAGGCAGTTATCTGCCCAATCATGTACTAGCAGGTAAATGGTAAAGTTGGGTCTCCTTGTCCCCAAACTGAATCTCTTTATTCAATAAAAAGGACTGCTATTGACTGGGGAAAAAGGAAACCATGGTATATGAAAAGATATTCAACATCACAAATTATCAGGGAAAAGAATATCAAAATCACAAGGAGATGCCACATTATACCCACCAGGATGACTACTTCAAACCCAAAACAAAACAGAAAGTACAAGTGTTGGCAGATATGTGGAAAAACATCTTACCATAAGGACATTTGCACTTGAATGTTGACAATAGCTCAATCCACAATTGCAAAGATGTGGAAACAACTCAAGTGCCATCAACCCTTGAATGGATTAATAAATGGTGGTACATGTATACCGTGGAATACTATTCAGCCATAAAAAGATGAAGACTTTATGTCTTTTGTATTTACCTGGAAGGATTTGGGGAACATTCTTCTAAGTAAAGTATATCAAGAATCCAATGTACACGATACTAAGGTGAAACTGGTAAGATGAACAACTATAGGCCAACATGAGAGAAAAAACTCAGTTCAAGAAGGGGCGGGAGTTTGACAAATTCCCACCTATGGGGTACAACGTTGAGGTCCGTGGCTCACTTCCTGAGAGAAGGACTCAACTACAACTCGGACTTTACCTTCCAAATGCAAACAATGGAGCCTAATTACATGTATGTATACTCTTATCAACCCCAAATAAAAAGTCATTGTACACTATTGGTGGCAACCTAAAACACTGCTGCTGCTATGCTGAACAGTATGACAGTTCCTCAAAAAGGTTCCTATAGACTTGCCACATGATCCAGCCATTCCACTTGGAGGAATATACTCAAAAGAATTGCAAGCAGGGATCTGAAAAGCTATCTGAGCACTCATGTTCATAGCAACATTCTGCGGACTAGACAAAAGCAAGCTGAGTGTCCACTGACAGATGAGTGGACACACAAAATTTGATACGTCCACATAACGGAATATGATTCAGCCTTAAAAAGGAAAGATGTGCTGATACATGCTGAAACAGGACCCAGACTTTCAGGTGTTACGCTAAGCGAAACGAGTCAGTGATGAAAGGGTAAATATTGAATGACTGCACTTACGTAAAGCATTTGTTACAGAGTACTCAATCTCACAGAGACAGAAAGTTGAATGGCAGTGGTTGAGGGACACAGGGTGCAGCAGCAGATGAGAGGTTACTGTTGAATAGGTACAAAGTTTGAGTTTTGTAACACGTGAAAAGTTCTGTGGATGGAGGATGGTGATAGTTGCACAACAATGGGAATGTACTTAATGCCACTGAACTGTAACATACACTTACAAATGGTTGAGATGCTAAATTCTATGGTAGGCGTATTTTATGACAATTTATATTCTGGAGGTGGCGGGTTCAAACCTGGCCCCGGCCAAAAACTAAAAAAAAAAAATGAAGCAACGAGGGAATGAGGGGGAGGATTTAGACTTTATGTGGATAAAACCAAAGAGATCATAATAAAAAAACGGATCTGAAAGAAGCAGGCAGAGATAAAAGCTGTTATAGAAATACACATGTAACATGTTAAGAATACATACCTTCAAAATAAATAAATTAAAAAATAACTTCTATTAAAAAAAAAAAAAGAATACATACTTTCTGGCCAGGCAAGGTGGCTCACACCTGTAATCCCAGCACTCTGGGAGGCTGAAGGAGGATGATTGCTTGAGCTCAGGCGTTCAAGACCAGTCTGAGCAAGAGTGAGATCTCACCCCTACCACAAATACAAAAACTAGCTGGGCATTGTGGCAGGCGCCTGTAGTCTTATTTACTTGGGAGGCTGAGGCAAGAGGATCTCTTGAGACCAAGAGCTTGAGGTTGCTGTGAACTATAAAGCCATGAAACTTGACCCAGGGGGACAGAGTGAGACTGTCTGAAAAAAAGAAAAATACATACTTTTTCTGTAATAGAATCAGACCACTTAACTATTGTACTGGTAACATGCTATAATTCTAAGATTAGCTAATTCTTGCACTATACTCACCACGTAATAAGGACATTTCTCAAGTCCCTATGTAGAACTCAGGAAAAATACATTGTTGTCTTCTGAAAAATTGACCAAATTTGCTTTCAACTTCTGATTCTGTATTGACTAGTACTTCTGTGTCTGTTTGACTTTTATCTGTACCTCTTCATTGATGAGCAGTGACCTGGAGCCAATAAACATAATTGATAATTATTTCCAGAAACATACCAAACCTTAAAACCTGTATGTTTGATAATTACAAAATGCATAGCCAGAACACTCTTAAAAATTACAAATTTCACATGATATCAATATTCTTTTTTAACAAACATGTTAACTTATTCTTCCTTTGTATTATTTTATTCTTTTTTTTTCTTTTTTTTTTTTCCGAGACAGAGCCTCAAGCTGTCACCTGGATAGAGTGTTGTGGCATCACAGCTCACAGCAACCTCCAATTCCTGGGCTCAAGCGAGTCTCCTGCCTCTGCCTCCCAAGTAGCTGGGATTACAGGCGCCCGCCACAACGCCCAGGCCATTTTTTGGTTGCAGCCGTCATTGTTGTTTGGCGGCCCAGGGGCTGGATTTGAACCCGCCAGCTCAGGTGTACGTGGCTGGCGCCTTAGCCTGTTGAGCCACAGGCGCCGAGCCGTATTATTTTATTCTTAAAAAAATTCTTGTAACTCCTGCTTTCAGCAAAAGTGTAGATAGAAAACAAGTGGAACAATATTACACCGGAGAATTTCAACATCTCTTTTTTCTATCTTGTGGTTATTAAATTGCTTTTTCTTTCTGTTTGCTTGGTTTTATTAAGTAAATATTACTCATACGAAGAATTAAAATAAGAAAAGAATACATATGTTGTCCTTGCCAATTCGAGTGAAGGCTTTTTAAGGCTGGGTAAATATCAAACAGATGGAAAAAGTGACAAGCAGCGTCAGAAAGTTCTGGATTGTCCAAACCTGAGATATCTGCCTTGACTGCTATAGACACCTTTGGCAACCTGGGATAGCCAAGACTTCATTTCAGAATGATGCTTTTCATTGCATTAAATGCACAGGAAGAAAGCCAACTGTATGTGTAAAAGTCATCAAAAATTTGGCGGCGCCCATAAGTCAGTGGATAGGGCGCCAGCCACATATACCCAGGGTGGCAGGTTCAAACACGGCCTAGGCCAGCTAAAACAACAATGACAACTGCAACCAAAAAGTAGCCGGGTGTTGTGGTGGGTGTCTGTAGTCTCAGCTATGTGGGAGGCTGAGGCAAGAAAATTGCTTAAGCCCAAAAGTTGGAGGTTGCTGTGAGCTGTGATGCCATGGCACTCTACCCAGGGCAACAAAGTAAGGCTCTGTCTCAAAACAAATAAACAAATAAACAAAAACTTTAAAAAATAAAAATTAAATCAAAGCTTTGTTCAAATATAATATTACCAGACCAACAGTAATATTTTCCTAACAAAGAAAAATATGTAATTCAAATTTACAAGTTAGAGGTTTGGAATTTTACATATTCCTTTCCTATAACACTTGGATTTTTCAATTAAATTAACTTAAAATAAGGCTGGGTGCAGTGGATCTAGGACTCTGGGAGGCTGGGGCAGGTGAATAGCCTGAGCTCAAAAGTTCGAGACCAACCTAGACTCAAGCAAGACCCCATCTCTAAAAATAGCTGGGTGTTGAGGACCGCTTGAGTCCCAAGAGTTTGAGTTTGCTGTGAGCTGTGATGCCACAGCACTCTACAGAGGGTGGCAAAGTGAGACTCTGTCTTAAGAAAAATAAGTTAAAATGAAAATATTTTGTTTTTTTCTTTTTAGATGTTCTAGCCATGTTATTATGAATAATATTATAATATGAAATTGTTTACTGAATTGATGAAAGAACGAGAGCTGAGAAAAGGAATAAGAATGATCCAGGACTCAGCACAAGACACAACAAAAGCCTTTTGCCAGGCAGAGCTGTGAGTGAAAATATGAAGTGTGGCCCTTCCTAAGATGTCATATTAGAGTTGGAAGGGACCTTGAAGAGCATTTAATCTATTTATAAGTGGGGCAACGGAGGCCCAGGGTCACATCCCAGATGAGTGACACAGTCCAGGCTCGTTCTCTCTGTGACATCCCCAGATTTCCTGGTTTCAAGGACCAGCTTCATTCCATCCATAAAACTTGCTTAAGTTTGTTCTTCACTGGGAGCCATCTGAGGCTGGAACACGGAGCTTTACAACAACGACGTTTGCATGCTGAGACCTGGAGGTGTGTGGTGGGCAGGGGAGGAAGGGGGAGGTGGTTGCAGATAAACCTTCTCATTTTCATAGTTGGGCAGAGAAGGAAGGTGGGCAAGCCCCTTAAGCATCATATGCCAAAGGTCTCATTTCCTCTCAAATAATTCTCTCAAGCTGTATAAACTTTCTGCCTGAAAAATAAATGACTCCCCCTTAAAATAAACATTTACACCATCTATTTGCCTGCGTTCACTGCCCAGGAATGAGGCTCACTCATTTACTGTGCCCAGAAGCTTCCACCAAGAGCCTACAACCTGATATTTTTCTCCCTGACCCTCAGCAACCACTATTTTACAACCACTATTTTACAATTGTTTCCCAAGTACTTATCAAAGAAAAAAATTTATGCACATGGAATACCCAATAATAGATTTGTGGGAAAGTGGGGATTAATCCTCATGAATTCTAAAGCCAAGCCACATTTTCAAATTGGACAAGAGAAATCTAAGAGAAAAGTGAATGAGTGTCAACATTTCTTTTCTTTTCTTTGAGATAGAGTCTTGCTCTATTGTCCTGGGTAGAGTGTCGTGATGTCAGACCTCACCCCAACCTTAAACTCTTGGGCTTAAGTGATTCTCTTGCTTCTGCCTCCCAAGTAGCTGGGAGTACAGGTGTCCACCACAACGCCGGGCTAGTTTTCTATTTGTAGTGGAGATGGGGATCTCACTCTTGCTGAGGTTGGACTCAAACTCCTGAATTCAAGAAATCCACTTGCTTTGGCCTCCCAGAGTGCTAGGATTATAGGTGTGAGCCACCAAGACTGGCCTCAACATTTCTAGTAGGACAGGCAGATATCTGATGTTTTGATGAAGCACCTGGGGATGCCACCCATTTATTCATCCATCATCAGTTAAGCCTCTATTACATGATAGATACTGAATAGATACACTCTTGCTATTAGTTCATTTGGAAAATCACAATTCCATCATTTGCATAGTGACATAGCTATGTCCTAATGCCCATAACCAATGGAAATTTATACTAGAAGAGTTATTTGTGTACACAAACATCATTGCATTTTGTCCTTTCGGGGGTTCTTGAGGAAGGTGTGATATTGTCAGTGTTATTGATGCTAATGACCATTTGCAGAGGAGAAATATGAAATTCCAAGTCCTTTTATGTTAAGGAATTGATGTAACTTTATTTAGTGCCTTTTCTGAATTGCTGACATTAAATGGTATTAAAATGTTTGTACCAAAGTGCTCAGAGAGGAACAGAGTTTTGTCCCTCACAAGGCTAAAATGAAGGGACCTTCAACTTATTTAGTCATTTATTTATT
>CAUYRH010024185.1:0-17067 GCA_963574655.1 Perodicticus potto | reverse complement strand
ATACCAGCTGTGTGGGGAGCCTGGGCATTGGGCACCTGGGCATAGGAAGACTCAGTGGGCAGAGCCTGGCAGTCCCTTCATCCCTGAGCCCTTATTTCTACCTCCCAGACTGCCCTTGGCTCCTGCCACAATGGACCCACCGGGTGCTCTGTCCTGGCCCCTGCCTGCCCATCTGCTGCCACCCCCACCCCAGAGAGAGTCTGCTTCTCTGGCCTGCCTCCTGCCCCGGGTTACCTGTGCCTGGTCGCGCTTTTTTTTTTTTTTTTTTTTTTTTTGTGAGACAGGCCTCAAGCTGTCACCCTGGATAGAGTGCTGTGGCATCACATCACAGCTCACAGCAACCTCCAATTCCTGGGCTCAAGTGAGTCTCCTGCCTCCGCCTCCCAAGTAGCTGGGACTACAGGCGCTCGCCACAACACCCAGCCATTTTTTGGTTGCAGCCACCATTGTTGTTTGGCGGGCCCAGGCTGGATTCGAACCCGCCAGCTCAGGTGTATGTGGCTGGCGCCTTAGCCTGTTGAGCCACAGGCCCCGAGCCCCTGGTCATGCTTTTCCACTGTGGGCGTGTAGGTGCCAGGGCTGCTGCTGCACACATCCTGGATGTGTGCTCTGCAGCTGCTGCAGACAACCTGCTGCCTCCCCACCACCAGTAAAGGTGACCGACCTTGAGGAAGCTGAGAGTCATCTCCCGGAATTCCTGAATCGAGGTGCCCCGGGTGGGCTTGTCAAACAGCACCAGCTCCCGCCGGGGGACTGCATCTGGCTGGGCCTCAGAGTCCAGGACTTCTCAATGCCACACTTGATGGTCACATCCTTGTTCTGCCAGAGCCCACTATACACCTGGATGGGAGTGTAGGGTCCCCTGTGAGATGTGCCCCTCCCACTGCAGGGGTGCGGGATGTGGGTTAGACGAGCAGAGGGCACCCTCTAGTGTAAGCAGGTTTCCCAAGTGAGGGGCCCTGGTCACGGTGGGACAGCTAGGCATTAGGCTGTCTACTAGGTTGTTGGGGACCAGCCCCTCACCAGGATTGTGGGGTACCTGCTAAGGTGGAATCAACTAAATGGGGAAAATGAAGACAAGACACAAAGAGAAAATTTACAGGTGGGCCCAGCGGACCTCCATTAACCATGGTGAGACACAATGGAGGCCCAGAGTGCTTTGACCATTCGACTTTTATTGAGTTCTCTCAATGCCAATTTTAGGTTGGAGGACTATGAGTTCATGGAGAACTGAGCGAAGATCAGTCTGTGGGCCATTTGTGTCTTGCATTAGCAATTGCATGGATACATAATACCTTTTTCCATTATCTCCTTTTTCTTAATTGATCGTTAATTATACTTAGCCCATGCATTCTTTTTTTTTTTTTTTTTGTAGAGACAGAGTCTCACTTTATCGCCCTGGGTAGAGTGCCATGGCGTCACACAGCTCACAGCAACCTCCAACTCCTGGGCTCAGGCGATTCTCCTGCCTCTGCCTTCCAAATAGCTGGGACCACAGGTGTTTGCCACAACACCTGGCTATTTTTTGGTTGCAGCCGTTGTCATCGTTGTTTGGCGGACCCAGGCTGGATTTGAAACCACCAGCTCAGGTGTAGGTGGCTGGCGCCTTAGTGGCTTGAGCCACAGGCGCCGAGCCAATTTTTGAAAATCATTTAATGTTTTTTTTTTTGAGACAGAGCCTCAAGCTATCACCCTGGACAGAGTGCCGTGGCATCAAAGCTCACAGCAACCTCCAATTCCTGGGCTCAAGCAAGTCTCCTGCTTCTGTCTCCCAAGTAGCTGGGACTACAGGTGCCCGCCACAACGCCCGGCCATTATTTTTAGTTGCAGCCGTCCTTGTTGTTTGGCGGGCCCGGGCTGGATTCGAACCCACCGGCTCAGGTGTAGGTGGCTGGTGCCTTAGCCCGTTGAGCCACAGGTGCTGAGCCTGAAAATCATTTAATGTTTTAAAACAATCCTTCCTAATTTCCACTCTCTGAGGCCTGATTGTTCTTTCTTCTACTTGCATCCCTAAATACTGAAATGGAGTGGTGGTTTGAACTTTGTCAGCAGCAATGGCCAAACCTGCTCAATTTGTGAGTCTGCAAAACAATTGATTTTTCTCTAGTCGAGGAAGCACACAGTATATCATCAATGTAATGGATAATAGAACATTCTGGGCATTTGACTGTAATAGGAGTCAAAATTTTTCCTATACAGCTCTGACCTACAGTAGGGCTATTTAACATTCCCTGAGGAAAAACTTTCCAATGGTATCATGGTGTTGTAACTTATGCCACCCATAAGAAGACACGGACCCCACTTTAGGCTCAGATCACACGGTGATTTATTTACACCTGCACAGGCGGACCGCTGCCCCAAAGGGCAAGGCCCAAATCAGGTGGTTACACCTGCACAGGTGGACCGCTGTCCAAAGGGCAAACGGCCCCCAAGAGAAATGCAGGCAGCTCTTTATACCCTTCTTGTGCTGATGTGGCAAAGCAAGCGTGTACAAAAGCGGAACAGGACTGGTTATAGGGTGGGGTTGCAGTCAGGTAGTTGGCTCAGGGGATCGCTACGTGGTGACTGGGGGTGGGGTAACTCAGTAACCTTGGGGACAACTTGGAAAGCCCAGTACTTGGGAAACTCTGCTTGAGTGAGTTTCCAACATTGTTTCAACCCAGCCGGGGGGTGGGGGGGCGCGTCAGGGAACTCAGAGAACTTCCTTGTCAGAAACCTGTTCTCAGAATTAACCCAAGGCGGGGGGGGGGGGGGGGGGGCGGGGGGGGGGGGGGCCCAAGGCCAAGACAGGCTGAGACAGACTTGGGTCTTTTTGGAGGCTGTTGGCCTACAACACTGGTTCCTGGTTCTTATTATTATTATTTTTTTGAGACAGAGCCTCAAGCTGTCGCCCTGGGTAGAGTGCTGTGGCATCACAGCTCACAGCAACCTCTAATTCCTGGGCTCAAGCGAGTCTCTTGCCTCCACCTCCCAAGTAGCTGGGACTACAGGCGCCCGCCACAATGCCTGGCCATTTTTTTTGGTTGCAGCCATCATTGTTTGGTGGGCCTGGGCTGGATTCAAACCCGCCAGCTCAGGTGTACGTGGCTGGCGCTTTAGCCCATTGAGCCATAGGCGCCGAGCCTGGTTCATGATTATTGATGGATTAGTAAAAGCAAATCTTTCACAATCTTATGGTACTAATGGAATATCAAAAAAGAGATCTTTCAAATCAATTATGATTAGCAGCCAATTGGAAGGAATCATGGATGGAGAAGGCAATCCAGGTTTTAAGGCACCCACAGATTGTACTATGGTGTTTACTGCTCTTAAGTCAGTTAGCATGTGCCATCTACCGGACTTTTTCTGAATTACAGATACTGTTGATTTCCATGGGGAGAATGAAGGCACTCTATGCCCCTTGTCTAATTGTTCTTTTGCCAACTGATATAAAGCCTCCAGCTTCGGTTTTGGTAATAGCCACTGTTCAATCCATATGGGATGATCTGTTTTCCACTTTAAAGGTACAGGATCTGGAGGCACAGGTGTTTTTCTGCCATCTTCATTTTTACGCAGACCTTTCCCTGACACATAGCCCATCATAGCTTTACAGACTATACAGGCCAGGGAGAAAAGAAATTTCTGTTCCCCATTGCTGCAACAGATCTTGCCCCCATAAATTAACAGGAATGGGGGTGATCATAGGTTTCTTGTCCTTCTGGTCCAAAACGCAGTAAGATAAGAGAAAAGAGAACTTTGATAAACCTCTGTAGGGATTCCCACTCTTACTAGACCAGTGGTTGAGGATTGTTTCAGCTGAAGGTATTGGGGTGAAATCTAATCTACCTTTTTCTCTTTGGTTGGTCTACTGAAAGATCAACTCACAATTATTGCAGATTAATAAGAGAAAGGTTGGGCAGCTGCCTGTGGCTCAAGGAGTAGGGCACCAGCCCCATATACTGGAGGTGGTGGGTTCAAACCCGGCCCTGGCCAAAAACTATATTAAAAAATAAAACAAACCTGCCTATTTGGGCAGTGCCTGTGGCTCAGTGGGTAGGGCGCCAGTCCCATATACCGAGGGTTGTGGGTTCAAACCTGGCTCCAGCCAAACTATAATAAAAAATAGCCAGGCATTGTGGTAGGCACCTGTGGTCCCAGTTGCTTGGGAGGCTGAGGCAAGAGAATCTCCTAAGCCCAGGAGTTGGATGTTACTGTGAGCTGTGTGACGCCATTGCATTCTACTGAGGGCAATAAAGTGAGACTCTGTCTCTACAAAAAGAAAAAAAAAAGAGAGAGAGAGAAAGGTTTATTTCCAAATACCATGTGCATGGGGGAACCACAAGAATGATTTCCCAAAATCTCAGTGATGGTCAAAGACTTTTATGGATACCTTTTGGAAGGGAGGGGGGAGAATGTGGAAAGTATAGGTGCAGTAAGTGGTTGCTGGAGGGGGGATGTGTAAAGATGAGTGGAAACAGATTGATTTGTAGATCTGAGAGATAGGTATCACGCTTCAAATGCCAGGTCTATTAGAACATAATAAGGAAGTCAGCAGTCCCTTTTTGATTCTCAGTCCAGTTACTCAGGTTCTATGTAGATAGAGGAAAGGCCTCTTCCAATGCGTCCTGATCATGAACGGCCTTTAATTCAAAATACTGTTTATACCAAGAAATTATATTTGGGGCAAAATTTCCGTAGCTCCTTCATGGCCAATATAATGGCCATTGACTTGATGAAATAATCAAAACATTTGCTTCTGTGTTAATCATGCCATAAAAATGCTTTCCTTGAACAAAAATTGCACACATTGGATGTTCTTCAGCGATCCATTCTGTTCAGTAAACTGCCTTGCCCTGCTTTTCAGTACTTCTAAAACCTCCTTTTCTTGCTAGAGCTTCCAACTTTCACATAAAGTAATAACCGTAATTAAGCAATTTAATCACTAGATTTTGCACTCCATGATAAGGAGGAATTTATTATAATTTGAATTTCCCCTTCATAATCTGGATCAATGGCTCTAGTATGGACTTTAAACCCCCCTCTTTTTTTAGAGACAGAGTCTCATTTTGTTGCCCTCGGTAGAGTCCTGTAATGTCACAGCTCACAGCAACCTCCAGCTCTTGGGCTTAGGCGATTCTCTTGCCTCAGCCTCCCAAGTAGCTGGGACTACAGGTGCCCACCACAACGCCTGGCTATTTTTTTGTTGCATTTTTCCTGGGGCCAGGTTTGAACCCACCACCCTCGGTGTATGGGGTTCGTGTCCTACCCACTGAGCCACAGGTGCCGCCCTCCTTTTAAATTTAAACTTGATTGTAATCCCAGCTACTTGGGAGGCAGAGGCAGGAGAATCGCTTGAGTCCAGGGGTTGGAGGCTGCTGTGAGCTGTGATACCCCAGCACTCTACCCAGGGCAACAGCTTGAGGCTCTGTCTCAAAAAAAAAAAAAAAATTTAAACTTGATCTACCCAATAATAGTCCTACCGTGCCTTCTGGGAGAGGACCATATGTTCTCGTAGGTACTTTAATTGGAGGCTCTCCTGGCAGCAGGGAAATATCAATAGTGCCACATAAATCTGCTGCTGTGCTCCTTACTGTGGCGGGGGTAATTGTTGTATTGTAATATGGGTTGATAGTTTACTGGAAGAGCTCCCTGGGGTAGGGTAATATTGTTGAACTAGAAATGCCGGTTTGTGGTACAATGGAGGGTGCCTGAGTTACCCCACCTCCTGTTTCCCTGAACCAGAGTGAGAGGTTTTCCATCAAATTTAGAGTGCAGTGATTTGCCCAATGCTTTCTTTTACTAAACACTGGTAGGAAACTTTGGTCCTGCATTATTGGCTGTTGACTGATTTGCAGCATTTGGGTATTGTTTCCTAAAGTGCCCTATTTGGCCACAGGAAAACATTTGTCTTTAAAAGAGGATACTCCAGGCGCCGCCTGTGGCTCAGTGAGTAGGGCACCGGCCCCATATACCAAGGGTGGCAGGTTCAAACCCGGCCCCAGCCAAACTGCAACAAAAATAGCCAGGTGTTGTCTTGTGGCAGGCACCTGTAGTCCCAGCCACTCAGGAGGCTGAGGCAAGAGAATCACCTAAGCCCAAGAGCTGGAGGTTGCTGTGAGCTGTAACACCCCGGCACTCTACCCAGGGTGACAAAGTGAGACTCTGTCTAAAAATAAAATAATAATAATAATAATAATAATAATAAAAGAGAATACTCCAATCTTTAACCCTGCCATGGCCTGAGCACTAAAGTACCTTATACATAGGTCCTCCTATTCCTTCACAAGCTTTAATGGCCGCTTGACATTCCTGATTATCTTGCTCATTAGCCATAAGTTCTACAAGCATCCATTTTCATCTGGCAGAGATTTCCTGGCCATGTCGCGTAGACAGGTGATGAAATCTGGATAAGGCTCATTGTCCTGCTTTACCTCAGTGAATGAAAGGCAAGAGTGTTACCGGAATGTCTTCCTTGGTAGGTCTTTGGTCTCGGGGATTCGAAGAATGAACCCATGGACCTCAGCTCAGTGGTAAGATAGGATTTTACTAGACAGGAAGGGATACAGAATGAGGAAACTGGAACAGCTTCTGGCAAAGGGGAAGACCTAAGTTGGAAGTCTCTCACATGGGCTCTTTGTCTAGGGGTATATAGTACATTTTGGCCAGGACTTCATACGTGGAAAAACACCTTTTCTTGGCTCGGCACCTGTAGCACAGTGGTTACGGTGCCAGCCACATGTACCAAGGCTGGCGGGCTTCAGCCTGGCCCCGGCCAGCTAAGCATCAATGACAACTGCAACAAGAAAATAGCTGGGCATTGTGGCGGGTGCCTGTGGTCCCAGTTACTTGGGAGGCTGAGGCAAGAGAATCACTTAAGCCCAAGAGTTTGAGCTGTGACGCCATGGCACTCTATCAAGGGCTACATAGTGAGATTCTACCTCCAAAAAAAGAAAGAAAATACCTTTTTTTTTTTTTTTTTTTGAGACAGAGCCTCACGCTGTCACCCTGGATAGAGTGCCGTGGCATCACAGTGAACTCCATTTTGTTAAAACTAACTCATTTTGTTGCACAGCCTTTCACTAATTCTACCACAGCCTTTTGCAGCTACACATCAAAGGTTAATTTGTGGCTGCATACCAAAGACTCAATTTACACCCGAATACCAAAGGTGATAGGCAGCCTGCTTCCTCCCCCACTGCAGCTCCAGTATGTCTGCCCCAAGCGATAAGGGTGCTAACACAGGCCATCCCCATAGTAAATATTTCCCCAGGCCCTTATGCCCCCTATCAGCTCTCCCCAGCAGTTCGCACCCAACACCCCCTCCCTTTGTTCCTTTCTGTACTCTTAAAACTGCTCTTCCCTCAGCAGGCGAGGCTTTTCTGCTATCCTGCCTTGTCAGGGACGGAAAGCCTTGGTTAACCAATAAATTTTTTTGCCTCTTGCTTTTGCATCAGACTTGGCTAATGGGTGATTTGGGGAAGGGACCCCACGATTTAGGCACAACAACAGCTTACAGCAACTTCCAATTCCTGGGCTCAAGTGATTCTCCTGCCTCCACCTCCCAAGTAGCTGGGACTACAGGCACCTGCCACAATGCCCGGCCATTTTTGGTTGCAGCTGTCATTGTTGTTTTTGGCAGGTCTGGACCGGATTCGAACCCACCAGCTCAGGTGTATGTGACTGGCTTCTTAGCTGCTTGAGCCACGGGCACTGAGCCCCAGCTATTTTTTTGTTGCAATTAGGCTAGGCCCAGTTTGAACCCACCACCATTGGCATATGGGGCCGGCGCCCTACTCACTAAGCCACAGGCACCGCTGACGTCAAGAGTCTCTTATTGTCGCTGCTGCTGCAGTTATTATGGACAGCACACAAGTTGTGGTAGAATACGGTATGGGTAATCAAGAGATCATTCTGTGTTGGGCAGCACCTGTGGCTCAGTCAGTAAGGCACCGGCCCCATATACTGAGGGTGGCAGGTTCAAACCCAGCCCCGCCAAACTGCAACAAAAAAATAGCTGGGCATTGTGACGGACGCCTGTAGTCCCAGCTACTCGGGAGGCTGAGACAAGAGAATCGCCTAAGCCCAGGAGCTGGAGGTTGCTGTGAGCTGTGAAGCCACAGCCCTCTACCGAGGGCGGTAAAGTGAGACTCTTTCTCTACAAAAAAAAAAAAAAGAGAGAGATATCATTCTGTCTAGATGGTACCCGCTGGAATTCCTGTAATTGCTACTCCTGCTATTCAAAGAATCACTGCTCCGTGTAATGATCATATCAGTAAATCGGCTAATCCTGTTGAAAATTTTGATTCTTGCTTAAGCCCAGGCATTAAAGAGGCCACAGCAAGATGTAATCCAGAGACATGGAATTTTCCCATGCCTACCCCATAGCCCATGGTGGATGACCAACGACCAGGGCCTATAAGAGGGATTTTTGAAAGTTTCCCTTTTTAATTTCTAAAAGATCTTAAGACTGCACTTCAACAATATGATCCTACTTCCCCTTTTGTCCAAACTACTCTGCAGTGAATGAATCCAGCCCAGGCCCACCAAACAATGATGGCTACAACCAAAAAATAGCCGGGTGTTGTGGCAGGTGCCTGTAGTCCCAGCTACTTCAGAGGCAGAGGCAGGAGAATCGCTCGAGCACAGGAGTTGGAGGTTGCTGTGAGCTGTGATGGCATGGCACTCTACCCAGGGTGACAGTCTGAGACTCTGTCAAAAAAAAAAAAAAAAAAAGGAGGGAGACATAGGGAAAATTGTGCCCTGACCTAGATCATAGGCTCTTTTTCTGCTTGAGAGACCTAAAGAGTCGCGAGAATGGCATGTGAGTTGCATATGTGCAGAAGGACAGAAAACTGACCTCCAAGAGAGAATGTCTATGTTAAGTGTGGCAATAAAGATTCTTTGCATTCCAAAGCTCCCTTGACGCTGGAGGCAAAGATTGTGCTCAAGGTTGGCAATTTTGCAAAAACAAAGGTTGAGAGGTTCTATCTGATATTCTCCATGGCCTCCCTATCATTGCTGATGTCTGATAAGCAGCTTTCATCTACTTCTTCCTGTTTCATGATGATAAATATGACCCAAGGTTTGGTTGAGAGGACCCCTTCCTGAGTTCCTTAGTCCCGTGGCACAGACTCCCCATGACACCTCTTCACAGGTGCCCGCCACCACACCCAACTAATTTTTCTACTTTTAGTAGAGATGGGGTCTCACTTTGTCCTCAGGCTGGTCTCAAACTCCTAGTTTCAAGCAATGCTTCTACTCTCAGCCTCACAGAGTGCTGGGATTATAAATGTGAGCCACCATGACTGGCTGGCCTAGTTTTTACGGGCAAATTCCACAAAGTATTCAAAGAACAAGTAATTCTAGTGTAGTTGACCGCAGAACTAACTGATAGGAGACGCAGAGGCAGACACTGCACACAAAATGATTATGAATGAAAGGAAGACTGAGGCTCGCTTGGGCACTCAGTGACAAACCACATGTATGGGTGTTTTTATACACACTGATCAAATAAAGGTATAGAAATAGAAAAAGGAATGAATAGTGATGAAATAGCAAAAGTTACCATGAAAATTCTTTGTTCAGCACAGATGCTGCTGGATACATATATAGTTAATCTAAATCAAGGACACTTTTGTAGGGGCACAATCATCTGCATCCTTGTAAGGTCAATCTGCCTCCTATTTTGTGAAGTCAAGTTTAAAATCTTTAAAGTGAGTTAGAAAGGAAAAATCCTGGTGGGATTTTCTAGGCTACTTCCTTAAGACGATTAACTGCCTCCAGATGGTCCGTTAAAGGATTATTACTTAGCATAAGAATAACTCTGGTAAAGTAGTTAAGAGTTAAGCCAGTTAAACCTTAGCCAATAAGGATAGTTTTACATACTAAGTGGTTATCAGTTAGTCCGATTTATCCATAAACCTGGAAGTACCAGGCAGTAAAAGGCCTGGGGCCAGGTTTAAGTCATATGTTTATTGATTAAGTCATGTGCTTGTTGATTAAGTTATGTGCCTATATAAGCCTTATTGGAAGAAATAAATTTGCTGAAATGCCTGAGCGAGCGTCAGCCATTCCCTTTCGAATCAATCATTTCGTTTGCGGTGCTGCCTCTGTGTCATTGATTGGCGGGCTGGGTGGCAGCAACACACTTTACTCAACATTTTGCTGCGGGCTTAACCACAACGGTGCCTGGCTGTCTGTTCTGTCTGATTAGTTCCCTAAACCGTGAAAAATGACAATTGTCTAAAAAGAGAATAGGACAGAGTACCTCTTCCCGTAACCTCTGCAAGTACCCAACCCCCAGCTTCACCCTGTGAAGCCCTCCAGTTACTTTCCTTTCTATGAACATCTAACTGATTGTTCTTACTAGCCTGGGCATGTCCACAGAGAAAGTTTTTCCATCTTAGGGCAACGTTCCTCAGGGAACACATGAGGCTATGTCACTTGCTTTGGTTGGGGGGCCGGTACCCCTCCATTCTAGTCTTAGACAAATTCTTCCAGAAAATTGAACAAAAGAGAAAACTTCTTTACTCATAAGTTTATTTATTTATTTACTGAGACAGACTCTCTGCTACCCAGGGTAGAGTGCTGTAGTGTCATCATAGCTCATAACAACCTTAAACTCTTGGGCTTGAGTAGTCCTTTTGCCTCAGTCTCCTGAGAAGCTGGGACCATTGGTGCCCACCATAACACCCAAATAGTTTTTTTTATATTTTTAGTAGAGATGGTGTCTCGCTCTTGTTCCAGGTTCCAACTCCCGACCTCAAAAATCCACCTGCCTCAGCCTCCCAGAGTGCTAAAATTACAGGAATCAACCACCATGCTTAGCTTTGTAAGTTTAATTTGGATACCAGTGTTGCATGAACGGAGACGTGAGGGACAGTAGCTTTGCCCCAGGTGTAGAGACTCGTACCTATAATTATTAGGGGAAATACAAGAAACAGACTACACACTCTCCAAGTGGCGTGTAGCAAATTGTCTTTATTCTGGTCCACCTTATATACACTGGTGGTCACGTACACACTTAATCTATAATCTATAGCTTTTTCCCTATTACCTAAATTCTTCTAACTATAATTAACTACCGGAAAAACATTCACTCTACAAATCAACACAATACTTTCTGTTTTTACATTCTTCTTAGACATGCATCATCTTTTGAATATAGGCTCTAAATAAAGATCATAAAGAGCTGCAGGGGAGATTGGTGAATGAAACCCCTCAAGCACACACTTAGTTAACCCAAAATGGATTAATGACTTTGTTTTTCTACAGAGCAGAAATCTTTAGGCCCCAAGATATTGTGTACCGACATATGTCATCCTCTGATCCGTATCACCAGGGGTGGGGTTGTTGGCCCCAAAGCACCTGGGCTTAACGGAAGCATACTTTACTGTTTTAATGGACTTTTACCTCCGAACAAACAGCCTCTGTGTGTACGCTTCAGGGGGAGTCCAGCTTTCTTGCTTCTGTATTAGCAAAAGCCATTTTAACCCATTAATGCTTGCCTTTGTGTGGCTTATGTAGGGTGGTCTTCTAACCCTACATACCAGTACTGGGCAAAGAATAAACTAGGTAAGAGGAAATAAAATTACTGATCAAATCCTTCATGAATATAGACATCAAAATTCTAAAAAATAGTAATTAACCATGCTTAGCAAGGTATCAAATTGGATTTAATCCAGAAATGCAAGGTTATTTCCACATCAGAATATCAAGAATGTGATTCACGTTGATAGAATAAAGGAGCAAAAAAAAAAAAAAAGGTACAAAAACCATGTGACTGTCTCAATGATAGTAGAGCAAGCATTCAATGAAAACCCAACAACCATTTATAACACAAATTCTTAGCAAACTAGGAATTCAGGGGATGTCCTTAATCTGACAAAGGGATTTGGAACCAGAGGTGGGACCCACATTGAAACCTCCACCATCTGGGTGAGGCAAGTGGAGATGTATTAGAAGGAAGGAAGTCTCTGTGGGGTCACCTCCACCATGGTCAACCAGCAGGCAGAGAGGCAGATCTGGAATAGGCCAAAAGGGACTGATGCAGGAACTGAGCCACAGCCCTGCAGCACATTCTGGCCGGGCTGACCTCAGAACAAGGGGCTGTAGAGGATGTCCTCATAGGCCAGTGAGGCAGTGGGGGGTCCCTCTGGAGGCAGGAGAGCAGCAGTATCCTGAGTACCTGTTGGATCAATGTCCAGGGCACAGGTGCACTGGGAGGGCAGGGAGTTGGGGGGGTTCACAGCTGGCTGGTGGGGAGGGTGACTGCGGCCATCAAACACTATCTCCAGCTAATGCCAACTCCTGGGACAAATGCCCATAACCCTCCGTCTTCACAACCTTTGGTTTTGAAACAGCTTATGTGGACTTCTTGTCTTTAAAAGGATGTGCCTATGGCCCCCATAGCTTTCCTGCCTTGAAATGCAATTCTGTGCTATTTTTTTGTTTGTTTGTTTTTGGCTGGGGGCCGGGTTCGAACCTGCCACCACCGGTATATGGGGCCAGTGCTCTACTCCGTGAGCCACAGGCGCCACCCATCTGTGCTATTCTTGAATGAATTCATTATTCTGGGGAGCCTGTCTCTCTGAGGTTCTTTTTTTTTTTTTTTTTTTTTTGAGACAGAGCTTCAAGCTGTTGCCCTGGGTAGAGTGCTGTGGCATTACAGCTCACAGCAACCTCCAACTCCTGGGCTCAAGTGAGTCTCCTGCCTCCGCCTCCCAAGTAGCTGGGACGACAGGTGCCCACCACACGCCTGGCTATCTTTTGTTGCAGCCATCATTGTTGTTTGGCGGGCCCAGGCTGGATTCAAACCCGCCAACTCAGGTGTATGTGACTGGCGCCTTAGCTGCTTGAGCCACAGGCGCCGAGCCTCTCTGAGGTTCTTTTAAGGTTGACAATGTCATGTAGGAGTCAGCACAGCAAGGAAAGGATAACAGGGGCAACTCCCAGGCAAAGACCAGAGAACATCAGGCATTCATAATGTCCAAACAGCTCACTCTGCTTTTCTGACATGTGACCAATTCTGGTGAGTTGTATTTTCATTTCCATTGAGTTCAGCATACTTCCTAATTTCCCTTTGATTTCTTTTTGACTCACAAGTTATTTAGCAGCATTTTCACAGTGTTATTTAGCTTCCAAACAGATGCTAAGAACTTCCAAGGTGACCACCTGAGGGACTGTCACAAACTGGTCAACACACAGAGGTGGTCAACATAAGGAAGCAGGCCTACTGTGCTGATGCACACATGCGGTGCACATCCAATCTATGCGAATTAAGTCAACTTTAAGGAGGTGGCCAGCTAGGGAAGTTCTACTGTATTTGAGAATTTTCCAGAGATTTTTCCATTATTAATTTCTATAAAATACTTGAATCCCCTTGTGTTCAGAGAACATACACATAAGACTTGAATCCTTTTGAAGTTACTGAGGTTTACTTCATGGCACAAACTATGGTCCATCTTGGGAACTGTCCTGGGTGACTGAGAAGAATACTCATGTTGGCCAGGCCCAGCACTGTTCAAATCTACTGTACCCTTCCCAGTTTTCTTTCTATGGGGTTCTGTCAATTATAGCACTTCACTGAAAGTTAAAACTTAGGGGTCTGGCTAACATCTGTAATCCCAGCACTCTGGGAGGCTGAGGCGGGTGTATGGCTTGATCTCAGGAGACCAGTCTGAGCAAGAGTGGAACCCCATTGTTGCAGGAAGATGAGGCCCAATGGAGAGAAAGAGCACCCAAACACCACGTTTATAAGAGGGAGGGATTTATTCACCAGCCAGAAGCTTATGGCATAGAAGAAATCCAAATGGCCGTGCTCCCCATCTGGCTTGGTCTTTCCCTTTTTATTGACAGTCAAAAAGTTCCACCCCACAGATACTCTTCTCATTGGCCAGTTTGAATCAAGCAGGAGATGCTATTCCAGCCCCTACAGAACTACAGGATTTCATAGAACTTGGAAATTTCCAAGTTCCAGGAAGTTAAGTTTACCAATTCCCAAGAGCTGAGTCACCATGGAGAGGACCCCGCAAGTGTATCCTTGTGGTGTCCTTTAGAAGACCTTGTCTCCTAAACCTCACCCTTCTTGGGTATCCTCATTCCCCCCTTTTGATACTCCAATATATTTTAATTTGGAGTCTCAATATCAGCTTATTTCTGCAGGTGCCGATATTAATTACTTTTTTTTTTTGCAGTTTTTGGCTGGGGCTGGGTTTGAACCTGCCACCTCTGGCATATGGGGCTGGCACCCTACTCCTTTGAGACACAGGCGCCGCCCCCGATATTAATTACTTTTTAGCACTGAGGTCTTAGGGACTGTGACTCTTCTTGGGTTCTCTACTCAGGCCTTAATAGTACTGTGGTGGTGGGCTAATATACCTATGAGTTTTTACTTTTCCCTGTGACATTCCCTCCCCCCTTTTCCCAAAGTCCAAAGTCCAATTAAGACAAGTCCCTCAAGGAGTTTCCTCCACGGCTTCAGCCGTGCGTTGACCAACCAGCTCCCAGTATGTGGCTGGAGCAGGGCATGTTGACTGTCTTAAAATTTACCTTTACTTTCCAAGGAGCAGTGAAGCCCTATTCAACTAGCTGTGATGACTCCAGGATCCTCCAGGTGAGGATTCCTTTCACCTTCACTGGTGAGTGTGTGGTCAGGATAATGGTGTAAACTTCTTTCTACCTTGATTTCAGGGAGACCAGGTTCTGATTCTGGACCTAGACTTAGTCCCCTTGATCCTCCGGAGAGAAAGGATGTACAGACACAAAAGACTAAACCGGGCTCGGTGCCTGTGGCTCAACGGGCTAAGGCGCCAGCCACGTACACCTGAGCTGGCGGGTTCGAATCCAGCCCGGGCCTAACAAACAACAATGATGGCTGCAACCAAAAAATGGCTGGGCGTTGTGGCGGGTGCCTGTATTCCCAGTTACTTGGGAGGCAGAGGCAGGAGACTCGCTTGAGCCCAGGAGTTGGAGGTTGCTGTGAGTTGTGATGCCACAGTACTCTATCCAGGGTGACAGCTTGAGGCTCTGTCTCAAAAAAAAAAAAAAAAAAAAAAAAAAAAGACTAAACAGAACACAGTTAATTACCCCAGTGGAGATTTTCCTAGCTACTCTCTCTAGGGTTTTTGTCTATTTAGTTCAGTCTTTGCCGGTTCCTTTAGGAGTTCCTGCTAAATTGCAGAGGATTGACAGAAGCCTCTTTGAACAACACCAGTGGTAAGGCCTGTATCCAATTAAGCTTTGCTTCCTGGCAGAGTTTCCCAATTTCTGCTCTTATGGTCCTGTTCATACACTTTACCCTGTCTAAGCTTTGAGGCTTATAAGTTATTCAAAGCTTTAGCTTATTATTTGCACTAGTTCTGTTATGAAGGCTAGCTCATTGCCAAATTTAAACCAGAGTGGCAACTTAAACCATAGGATGATTTCTCTGGGCAATACTTTTGCTACTTCAGGAGTTCTTTTTATCCCAGTGGGGAAGGCTTTTACTTATTCCAAGTCTGATAGACCATCACCAGCAAGTACTTGTTCCCTCTAAATCTGAGCATTTCAGTAAAGTCTACCTGGAAGTCCTGAAAGGGCCTTGCTCCATATGACTGGATTCCTGGGGGTACTGTCAGTCCTTGGCATGCGTTGAACTGGCTGTAGGTGACTCACTGTAGACTGACAGTTTTGGCCAAGGCTGCCAGGTGGGAGAGGTAGAAGTACTGGCCCAGCAACTTCATCAAATACTCCTGTCGCTACGGTGGCTCCTAGAACCTGGGGGACTACTACTCGTCGTTCTGGCATCTTTATCCATTCTCTCTCCATTTCCTGGCTCCTCTCTCCTGCGAACTATTCCTTCTCTTCCAGAGAGTAGATAGGTGAGAGCTCCAGATCCCACGGGATGAGGGGAGCCACTTGAGACACTTGGTATGGTTTGGATGCAGCCCTTTTTGCCTCTGTACCAACCCTCATGTTCTCTTTAGTGATGGTGGAAGCATCTCCTTCATGTCTAGGACAGTGCATCAGTGCCACCTTCCAGGGTTTCCATACTGCCTTTAGCAACTGAAGTATCTCCTGCTGATACTTAATGTTCTTTTCCCCAGAATTTAATAGTCCCTTCTCCTTGTACAATTCCCCGCGTACTTGGAGAGTCAGAAAAGTATTCACATTTTTCCCTTGACTTAGTTCTAAGGCTCAAGTCAAGGCAATTAACTCAGCCTTCTGAACCAATGTTCCTTGGGGTAAGGGCATAGCCTCTACAGTCTCTGTTAAGATAACTACTACATACCCAGCCCCCTGCTCACCTTGTGCTGTCGTGTAACTGCTTCAGTCTACATACAAGTTCCAGTTTGCAGATACCCAAGGCTGGTCACGCAAGTCAGGTCTGCTAGAATACACATTATTCATAACTTCCATACAATCATGTTCAGTCTTTCTTCCACTGACTGGAAGGAACATGGCTGGGTTCAGGGTGTTCTTGCATTAGAGAGCCAAAAATGTCCCTTAGTGTCCATTAAAGTGACCACAGAGTGGGGTATTTTCACTCTGAGATTCTACCCTAGAGTCAGCTTATCAGCTTCTTGCACAAGGAGAGCCGTAGCAGCTAGAGCCCATAAGCATAGTGGCCATCCTTTTGCCACTCCATTCAACCACT
Organism: Perodicticus potto; assembly: GCA_963574655.1. NCBI lineage: Eukaryota > Metazoa > Chordata > Mammalia > Primates > Lorisidae > Perodicticus > Perodicticus potto. Next base: position 452 of record CAUYRH010024185.1, on the reverse strand, counting down.
TAGAGAGGTACGCTACAGGCCTTGGCCAGGACCCAACCAGCTGGGTTAACACACCCACAGACATCTTTCCTCTCACTGAGATATACAGAGTGAAGGGCTTGGCCAAGTCTGGTAGCCCCAATGCAGGTGCATTTATCAGCCTCATCTTTAGCTGGGAGAAGGCATGTTCCTGTTCTCCTCCCCAATCTAAGGGCTCTCCTTCCTCTCCTTTAGTTGTCTCATATAAGGGTTTAGCCAAGATGGCAAAGTTGGGGATCCAAAAACACAAAAGCCGACCTCACCTAAGAATTTCCGAACCTGCTTTCGGCTCGTGGGGGTGGGGAGGCGATTAATGATCTGCCTCCATTCCCTGCCTGGATTCCTCTCCCCCTACTGGATAGTAAATCCTAGATAACGTACTTGCTGCTGGAAAATCTGGACTTTTTGTTTGGACACTTTGTAGTCACATACCT
>CAUYRH010024184.1:0-68695 GCA_963574655.1 Perodicticus potto | reverse complement strand
TATTCTTGTGCTATAATTGGATACATTCCTTTTGGAAAGATATTTGGAGAATACTTAGAGATCTAAAAATAGATCTGCCATTCGATCCTTTAATTCCTTTATTGGGTATATATCCTGAAGACCAAAAATCACATCATAATATGAGGGCCAGTTTTCTTATCTGTAAAATGGGGACAGCGCCTTCCTAAGTGAGTCCATATAAGGATTAAGAAAGTCAATGCATCTAAAATTCTTCACACCATGCTGGCAGACTTCATGTGGGTTCCTGGCCTGGTCATCAGGAACAGAAACAAATTAAACTGCAAATCACCCACCACCAACACCAAACAAAAGCATATTGAGAGGATCAGGAGCGCATGAAATTGAAGGTGTACTGGAAGACTGGGCAGGGAAGCAGGAAAGCAGGAATCTTGGCGTGGTGGTAAATGAGGTCCCAATTCAAGGAACCTGTGAATGTTACCTAGTGTGGTAAAGGGTCTGTCTGTGCAGATGAGATTATGGACACTGAGGTGGCGAGATCTTCCTGGAGTATCCAAGTGGGCCCTAAATGCAATGACAAGTGCCCTGATAACAGAAAGGCAGATTTGAGCAGAGAGAGAACACTCAGGATTGAAGCAGGGTGCTCTGTTAGTTGGCTTTGAAGGAGGAGGAAGGGCCCAAGAGCAGAAGAACACAGCCATGCAGCTCTACAAGCTGAGAGGCAAAGAAATGCATTTTCTCCTAAGACCTCTGGAGAGGAGAGAGGAGAAGCCCAGCTCTGTAAGGGGGCAGGTAAGAGATGAGTAAGAGAGAGAGAGAGAGAGGGGAGAGGAGGGAAGATGGGGTGGGGGAAGAAAAGGAACGAGAGACCAGCTGACATCCCAAAGAAACAAAGGAAGAATGCCAGCCCCAACCTTAGGCTTCTGACTATCTAAGTGAAGTATTACAAGAATAGAAAAATAAACACCACAAGTACTCACTATTAAATTGGAACTAATACATTAACAAGCATGGGCTTATGGTAGGAAAACTCAAGGGAAACCAAGCAGGTGGGGGTGGGTGCGTGGGTAAATTCACACCTAACCGCTACATGGCACACTATCTGGGTGATAGGCACACTTTAGAACTTTAACTCAAACTACACGAAACCAAACCATGTAACCAAAACAACTGTACCCCCTGTAATATTCTGAAATTTTAAAAGAAAAGAAATGTGTTGCTGCGAGACACCCAATTTGTGGGGATTTGTTACAGCAGCCACAGGAAACCAACAGAATTGGCAAAGGTCAGAGATTCCAAGAAATCTGATCCTTGGGCCAATGTGGAGGTTGGTACAGATATAAATATCAACTGCTTAATGTCACGGTGTCACTAGCTAAAGAGTAAGAGTCATGGGGGAAAAAGCATGTGGTCACACGTCCCCCTGTCCCCAAATCCCCCATCATTTCCAAGTAAGATCCCCACCAAAAAGCACATACAAGATTCTCCCAAAAGGGAGATCCGGGGCCACTAGAGAAGTTGGACAAGGGAGAAATGGAAACAAACTCTCTACTACAGCCTGACTCACAAAGTACTTAATTAATAGGTGTTGCAGGAAAGGGAGGAGGGAGGGCGACTGGCAGGATCTCACCTAATGTGCATAATGTGAGGGTGTTCAACACGCCCCCTGGGTGAAGGGCTCAACTACAACTTGAACTTTACCTTAGAATTAAAAATAATGTAACCTAAACATCTGTACCCTCATATTAACCTGAAATTTTTAAAAAGGTGTTGCAAAGGAAGAAAAGAATGCGTGTATCCATTATATTTTCATATTCACAGCAGCAGATGAGCTCAGGTTGGGGGGGGCAGGGGAACGAGGGAGTGGGGAGGAGAGAGGGGGATGGGTCACAGGGTGTGCCACACCTCATGGGGGAGGGACACAATTATAAGAGGTACTTGATCTGATAAAGGCATCAGTGTAACCTAATTATTTGTACCCTCAATTAATCCCAAACAATAAAAAATATATATATTTTCAAAAAAAAAAAAGGATGCATGTATCAGTTTCCTTATCTATAAACAAAGCGGTCAGTTAGAAGGACCTCTCAGACACACCTGCCCCAGGCTCTAAAAGCCCTGGGAGACAATGCCTGCCCAGATGGTGCTAGATTCCTGCAGCTCAGGCCAATCTCCCCTCTACCTCGATGTCCAGAGAGCTGCTCAATGTTTAACTCCGATTACGTACTGTTCTTACATCTTAGAACAGAAGTTTGATTGTTAATAGGAATTAGTTGGGATTTTTTATAACTTAGTTCAAAAGTCAGTTCCTTGATGGTTAAAACTGCCTCTCATATCTCCATTTACTAGGGCTCCTTCCCAAAAAGTATACACCAGTGGTACTCAAGAAGTGCCCTTGACTCCAGGATAAGTGGGCAGCCACACATTCCCACTGGGACAGATTAGATCACAGGACACATTCACAGATGCATACCTGGGGCTGGGGTTGGGCCCGGGGCACCCAATGATTGGATATCCTAACCGAGGGAGGTGTAACACATGTGTAAGTAATTATAAACTACTAAAAATCTATGGAATTAAACATAATGTTTTGCTCTCCATTTCTTTTATTTTTTTTTAATTATTTTTTATTGAGTCATAGCTGTGTACAATAATTCAGTCATGGAGTACAGTGTGCGGGCTTCACATACAATCGGAGATATTTTTATCAACCTGATTGATATAACATTCATGGTATTTTCTCATTTACTATGTGAAAACAATTTTGATCCGTATTTAGAAGTTTTCTCCTAACCCTTCACATATGCACCACAAGTGTGATCTCACCTTTTATCCTCTCTCCCCCCACCCTCTCCCTCCCGTTCCCTCTCTCACCCCTTTCCCCATATTATTGTGCAATAAGTGGGTTGTAGCCTTCGCTTGAAAGATATAAATTTGCTTCATATTAGGGGTGTATACATTGGTCTCCATTTCTTTTAAATAAATTTTTGAAAATGTGATTTGATTTGGGAATCAATTTCTAGAGACTTCATTTTAGCTTTAAAAAGTCCCTGTGTATTAAATAGTTCACACAGAGATAAAAAACAAAAAAAAAATCCACTTTACCAAAATATATATGAGGGATGAGGATGAGGCTGGGAGAAGGAAAACAGATGTCAGGCCCATCCCGATCCCCAGCCTCTGCCAGCTGCCTCCTCCTCCCCATGATCACCATGGTGGATACCACCAGCCTGAGCTCCACCCCACAGCCCAGGACTCAGTCTACAACCCTCTGAGGCTTACTGAACATATGCCATGTGACAGCACTGGCCTTAGGACAGATTGAGATGGCAATGGTGGATGAAGCTTATTGAAAGAGACAGATATTCAACAGATCACAATTACAGCAGGTGGAAGGTCAGAGGCGGAAATGTCACTATGGAAGTCACATGGGGGCTCAAAGATGAAGTAGGAAACGTGGCAAGAGCATCCCAGATGCAGGAAAAGGCACGCACAGAGCGAGGAGAGGTATTTAAAAGACTGGAACAAGGCCAGTATGGCTGGAAGCAAGTGAACCAGGACAGACTAGAAAATGAAAAGTCTAGAAAGAGACTGGGAAAGGAAGACTTCGTCGGCTGTGTCAGCGGGGTGTGAACCAAGGCCAGCAGTGTCCAGAGAGCTCCAGGCTTAAATTTGCTGATGGCACATTGGGTTAACCACACTGCTTCCTGAGCTCAAAAGAATTTCCCCTATCTCCCCACTGGTCTCTCCCCTTTTCTGCAAGCCCCGGCCCCAGTTGCTATAACTGGGTATACCTTGGTCTCTGTGCCCAAATTGTCACCACCTTCCAACCCACAGGCCCCTATTGCTTCCTGTCCCCTCTACAGCAGTCTCCCCTGAGGGCAGGATATCTACAGTCATGCATACTGGGAGGCTGGGCATCCAGGGAAGAGGAGAATCTAGATCTGTCTAAGGAAACCATCCATCATCCTGGGGAGAGATTGGTTTAGGGGCAGGCAGCTAACAGGGAATGAAACCCAGGCCATGGGATTATAAAGGAAAATATACTTCAGGGCTTCAATTGACCTGTGTTCTAGAACAAAAGCAATAGCATACATAAAGCATGATTTTCGAACCTTTTTGATCACAACCTACAGTAAAAAATCTGACATCACAATCCAGGATGCATATATGTGATGCATACATAAAATTATAAAACAGTAATTATTCTAAGTGTGGTGTAGCCCTAGTTTTTCTTTTGCTCTTCCTCTTTTACGTTTCATGCTGGTTGCATACAAATAAATTAATTTCATGGCCCTCTAATTGGGGTTGAGCCACATTTTAAAAAACCCAGGCATAGAGACCAACCAATACACATTCACATTCTCTCTCTAAGGCAGCATTTTGCAACCTTTTTTTATCTCACAACACACTTGAACCAACCTATAAACGTGGTTAAACTGCAACATGCTTAAATTAAGTTTATTTTTAAAAGTAAAGAAAAAGAATATACTTACTGTATTTTGAACTTTTTTCAAAAATAATTTAATTAATGATATTTAAAAATTTCCATGGCACATCTAACATGATTATCTCATGGCACACTAGTGCGGCATGGCACACCAGTTGAAAATCAGTGCTCTAAGGAGATTGTTCTAAAGAGAACATGATAGGCCAGCATGGATGGCTGCCTTAACAACACCATGAGCTTCTTGGTATTTTTCCAGATTGATAAACAGTTTGCCTCAAAAGGTTTTGCTGTGCTTTTCCAAGAACTGCATTCTAGCAGAGAAACTATTGCCTCTTATCGTAACTGAAGTAGCAATAACATCTCGCTGCCTTCCAGCATTGGCGATCTTAAAGATGGATCACACACACAAATGCACATACACATACACACACCTCAAAACTGTCACGGGGAAGTTATCTATTTTTGGTTAGCTTTTGTTTGGTTGTTATTTTTTTGCTTGGTCATGTGTCTCATCCAACATTTATGGCTATGAGTTAATTTCTGGACAAACTGGAGCATGGACTTTCTTTTAAGACCACAGAAAATAAATAACCAAGAATCTCTAAAATATCTTGGAAGGAAGGGGAGAAAGATAGGGTCAACCTGCCCTATCCCATAGAGAGGACCTGTACCATCTCTAGGAAAGAACAAGTGGTTCTGTATTTGACTCAAGTAAGGCAACCCCTTCTGGAATTTACAATTGGGGTCTCAATTAAATTTCAGTAGAATTTTAGTGGTTATGAAGTGGTCCCAAAAATGTATCTCTTGATGAGAAGAAAAATCATGGTCCCCAAAGTCCTCTCTGTCCTCTCCCACCCAAAAGAAATCTCAATAATCAAACCATCATACTAAGGTTGTATTGACATTTGGGGAGAAATAATTCTTGGTTGTGGGGAGCTGCCTAAGCGTGGTAGAGTATTCAGTAACATCACTAACCTCTAACTACTAGACTCTGATAGCAATCTCTCCCACTCTAGAGTACTCCAACCTCTAGTTATGACAACCAAAAATGTCTCCAGACATTGTCAGATGTCCTCTGGGGACAAAATTCACCCCTAGTTGAGAACCACCACTGTAGGAGAACCTCTTCAAACCGAGCAAGGCATTATAGCCTCATTAAAGGCAATGACATGTGTTTTACAACCAGTCCCTATCTGCCCTGGGAGGAAATACACACAACCCCTCTTTCTGCCTTTCTCTTTACACACCTCCTAGGAAGTGTGTAAATCTTGATCCCAACTTGCATCCAAAAGAAGCCTTAATCCAAAAGAAGAGTTTCCCCAAATGATGCCAGAAGAAGAATACAGAAATACACAGAGAAGGGTTTTGTTTCCTCAACTGTAGTATAATAGAAATAAACGTCAAGTTTCTACCAGAAACCTACTAGAGTTTCTTTCTCTTTTCTGAGAAAGACCTTGATTATTGACTCAGATATTTCAAGGAGAAATGTCAAAAGATGGGGAGAAACCCTACAACTGTCATTCAGGCCCAGGTAATAATGATGAAAATAAAAATACTTCGTTGTATTAGTTTGCAATCCCACCAACAGTATAAAAGTGTTCCCTGAAGGAAAAGCATTTTTAAGACATTGGTCATTTTCAGCTACTCTTAGTTCATTTCCTGCCCTCTTGTAGGCAAACCTGAAGGCAAAGCTGCGGACAAAGGCAAGCTGGCAGTGAAGAATACTGGGCTACAGCGCTCCTCTTCTGATGCTGGCCGAGATCGCCTGAGCGAAGCTAAGAAGCCCCCCTCGGGCATTGCTCGCCCCTCCACTTCAGGATCCTTTGGCTACAAGAAGCCTCCTCCAGCCACAGGCACAGCCACTGTCATGCAGACTGGTGGTTCAGCCACTCTCAGCAAGATCCAGAAGTCCTCAGGCATCCCTGTCAAGCCAGTGAATGGACGCAAGACCAGCTTGGATGTGTCCAACAGCGCAGAGCCAGGATTCCTGGCTCCTGGGGCCCGTACCAACATCCAGTACCGCAGCCTGCCCCGCCCAGCCAAGTCCAGTTCTATGAGTGTGACGGGTGGGCGGGGTGGACCTCGCCCTGTTAGCAGCAGCATTGACCCCAGTCTTCTCAGCACCAAGCAGGCAGGCCTTACGCCCTCCAGACTGAAGGAGCCTACCAAGGTGGCCAGTGGGCGGACCACCCCAGCCCCTGTCAATCAGACAGATCGGGAGAAGGAGAAGGCCAAAGCCAAGGCCGTGGCCTTGGACTCTGACAATATTTCCTTGAAGAGCATTGGCTCCCCAGAAAGTACTCCTAAGAACCAAGCAAGCCACCCGCCAGCCACCAAGCTGGCAGAGCTGCCACCAACCCCTCTCAGGTACCCAAAACCGGCGGCTTCCTCCTGTCTGTCTGCTCTGTCATTCTTTTGCATATCCCTATTCCCCCTTGGACTAAGTGAGGCATAACCTATCCAGTCCTGCCTCTAGGACTTTGCATGAGTCTTTTCCCTCCCTTCCCCTATATGCCAAGCTTCTTCTCCCTCTTTCAGAACTGTGCTCAAAACTTAACCTTGTTTGTCCTATTTCTTGATAACTCTTCACCCGTCTTCATCACTTGTATGGGTGGTTTTATTATGTTTATATTTACACACATATACCCATTTGTATCTCCCATGTTCATATCCTGTCTCCCTTATTAAGACTAAAAGTGCTCCTAGTTGGGTACTGTATTTCCTTCCAATGGACTTCACAGCATCATTGGGATAAACCTGCATTCAGCAAATAGCAGAAAACAAAACGGGACAAGGATTTCTTTAAGGTCCCACCTGCCTCTCTTTTTGTAATTCTGTTGTCCTGAATATTTTGTTTTATCTTCATTTCTCTCAGGGCCACAGCTAAGAGCTTTGTCAAGCCACCCTCACTAGCCAATCTAGACAAGGTCAACTCCAACAGTCTGGATCTACCATCGTCCAGCGACACCCACGCTTCAAAGGTCCCAGATCTGCATGCTACAAGCTCAGCAACAGGGGGCCCTCTCCCTTCTTGCTTCACCCCCAGTCCAGCACCCATCCTCAATATTAACTCAGCCAGCTTCTCTCAGGGCCTGGAACTAATGAGTGGTTTCAGTGTCCCAAAGGAGACCCGCATGTACCCTAAACTCTCAGGCCTGCACAGGAGCATGGAGTCCCTCCAGATGCCAATGAGCCTGCCCAGTGCCTTCCCCAGCAGTACTCCCATCCCCACACCTGCTGCCCCTGCTGCTCCCCCAGAGGAGGAGACGGAAGAGCTGCCCTGGAGTGGAAGCCCCCGAACTGGGCAGTTGGACAGGTGAGTGGCTAAGGACAGAGCTGAGCCTGTCTCTGTACCCCAGGCTCATTTTGTCACGAGCAATACTGTCCTATATTTTACTACCACTTTGTGACTTTTGAAATTTTTTCACAAGATTAAGTAATTTCACTTCACAACAACTCCATGAACTAAGTAGGATCTTTTTGGTTTTATTTTTAAATTATTATTCTTATCTTGTAAATAGGGAAACCAGTGCACAAGGATATTAAATGACTTATCTAAGATCTCGTGATTAGTTTAACCTATTACCTGAAGTTTTTGCTTCCTACTCCAAACTCATCTCTTATATCACATCCTAGTTTTCACTGATCATAATATGATCTTTTAAGTAGCTAACCACACCTTGATTCCCTCCCTTTTTTTTTTTTTTTTTTTTGAGACAGTTTCATTTTGTCACCCTTGGTAGAGGGCCCCGTGGCATCATAGCTCACAGCAACCTCAAACTCAAACTCTTGGGTTCAAGCGATCCCCTTGCCTGTGCCTCCCAAGTAGCTGGGACTACAGGTGCCCATCACAACACCCTGGGTCTCACTCTTGCTCAGGCTTGTCTCGAACTTCTGAGCTCAAACAATCCACCTGCTGTGGCCTCCCAGAGTGCTAGAATTACAGGCATGAGCCACTGCACCCAGCCTCACACCTTGATTCCTAATAAAAGAAAAAATATGGGCGGTGCCTGTGGCTCAAAGGAGTAGGGCACTGGCCCCATATGGCGGAGGTGGAGGGTTCAAACCCAGCCCCTGCCAAAAACTGCAAAAAAAAAAAATTTAACATTGCAGATAAATTTCCCAAATTATAAGCCCGGAAGCAGGCTATGGCTGTCTCTTTATTTTGTTTATATAGAGAAAGGGGTTTATAGTTTGAGATCCCAGGTCTAGGGTCTGCAGCGTTCACATCAATGATCCCAAACTCCAGTTCCCATATGCTTCTCTTTTTGTTTTATTTCCACAGTAATCAGCGAGATCGGAACACTCTTCCCAAGAAAGGGCTCAGGTAACCCTTCATGTGTCTTTTCTTCTCTATACCTGGGGTTTCCAGTCTATATGAAAAATCATAACTTGACCTGTCCCAGGCTCCAGTTGTGAATTTAATGACCCTTTTAATCAAGTACCATCTAGCAACCCTGCCCAGGCTTAATATTATGTGAGTCAACTTTTACAGCAAGTGTTCTTTTTTTGGTGACAGAGCAGAAGCAAGTTTGCACATGGAGATCATACCTGTATCAGCCTGTGTAGCCCAATCCTGTATGAACTTCATCTCTATAATTTTCTTCCCTCAAAGTATAGGTGGAAACAGCTTGCCTCAAGGGTCACCTTGCCCACTTAGATGTGGGCAAGAGGCAGGACATACCTGGTCCTGCACTGGTATGATATGATAGCACTGAGTTGTTCAGTTTGGGGGTGACCCCTACAACTTGAAGCCCACACATGGAATCCCGAAGCTCAAGGCAGAGCTTCAGTGAAGAAGTTCCGATGCCTCCCCTGCCCCTTGGGAGCCCTCATGGGAATGACTGCTAGTCCTTCCAAGCTCCAAGCCCTCCTGATGGTCTGGGAGAAGATGCTGAGTCACCACCCCTTCTCCCTTCACAGGCAGCCCCGACTGCTCCCTCTTTTTCCTTGTATCAGAATCTCCTTGCTCTAGCCTAGTTCAGAGATCATCCACACCAACCCAACCTCTGATCGTGCTTTGAGGTTGCCCAGACTGAGTTCTTCTGCTACCTCCTACAGGTACCAGCTTCAGTCCCAGGAGGAGACCAAGGAGAGGCGACACTCCCATACCATTGGTGGGCTGCCAGAATCTGATGACCAGTCGGAGCTGCCTTCTCCCCCTGCACTCTCCATGTCCTTGAGTACAAAGGGCCAGCTTACCAACATAGGTCAGTGTTTTCAGTGCACTTGCTGCGGCATGGGATGAAGTTGGGGTCACCTTGCAAGGTGAAGCAAAGCAGGCGGGCTTTGGGTTTCAGCTCGTATTTTACTCACATATATTAAGTTGCTTCATGGTGCCTCAGTTTATCCACCCAAAATAATATCGAAAGCAAAATGCTCCAAGATCCTAAACTGAAAAGCCGCCATTTGGCACAAGTTGTAGGTCCTTACTGTAGCAGAGAGTCGGAATGATGAAGTGGAAAAGCCATAAAGTGAAGGCGAGAAATCAAAGCAGTGCAATTAGCAGCCACAGCGAGCTGCCAGCAAGGAGCCACCACACCCAGAGCTAATAGGGCCAGCTAGTGAAAGGATGATGCTAAAATGTTGGGCTGGTGGGAAGGAGGGAAAGGGTGTTGATTGCTAAGGATGGGATCTGCCTCCAAACTCAGATTCCCCAACTGCTCTGGCTGGGCCAAGGCCATCCTGGCCCTGGAGGCAGAGCTGACTAAGAGGAGTCCCAGCCGCACCCCTTCTAAAGCCTAAAGAGAAGGAAAGGCTAGAAAAGAAGGAAGTGGCTCCTGACTCAGAGACAGGGAGGGGAAGAAGAAGCTTTGGGTAGAGCTCTTGGCCCCAGTACAGGAGTACACTAGCCTGGTTCTGGGAAGCAGTACGCTAGCACTGGCCTCACAGGAACCGTTTAGGACAGTGCCTGGGATAGGCCTCTGGTTTGCTTGCTGTATTTCTCTAAATCTATCTCTTCTTTTAGCTGAGTGAAAGAAAGTAGTTAATAAAAGACAAGGACCTATAACATGCCCATGCGATGACTGTGGGGAATTTGAGGAAAGACTATGGATTGGGATTGTTTTGCCCAGGAAAGAAGGATCATCTGGCCTCTGAAGGACTATTCCATGGAGGATGAGGCCAGCTTGTTCCCGGTCTCCACTGAGGACCAACCAAGGAGAAATGCCTATGTACTGCGGAATGAGGGACCTGGCTACCATACTCACCTTAGGGACTGGAAAGGGCCCAGAGAGGTGTGAAGTCTTCTTCTGCACAGGACTTCACAGATAGATTAGACATCCACCTGCCTGTGTGGAGGCAAAATACTAGACAAGGCAGCTGCATGTGGGTATGAACCCTGAAAGGTTGCAACCCCTGCAAGGGCAAAGGAGAAAGTGTTCTGCAGGTTAGCAGGGGTCAGCTGACATTGCACCAGCCTCACCTGATATCTCACTTCCAAGCCAGGAGATTGCTAGGCAAAGAGGACCGTGTTTCTCAATGTGTTAGAGCCAGCCCAGTACCTAGAGGGCCGCTGCTCTGTGGGGAGACTCTTGCTCCCTTCCACAATGCTAAGCCCACTGTATCCCATAGCCTAGCCCGCTTCTCTAGCTGGATCTTTTTCATCATTTGGATCTGAGTCTTGGTCTGAATCCTCAGTCCTCCCGAGCTGCTAGTTGTGTCGTAGAGAACCACAGCATCCCATTTCCATCAGCACATCCAAGCGATGTGAAGGTTTCAGAAAAGCTGCTAGGCCCCCAGCCTAACCTTCAAAAGCAATGACTCTGAGGCAGGCAGGGCTGAGGGAAGCTCTTTTCTCCAGACAGCAGGGTCCTTCCCCATCAGGGCCTGATCTCCCAGGAGGGACCCCGCTCCTAACCCCCAGCTGCTTGCACACTCCCACTGCCTCACCACCCCTTCCTCTCCTGCCCTCTCCCGTCTGCCTCTCATGCTCCTGCTGCTCCACCCCCAAGGGACAGGAGAGCTGATGACCCTGCCTCTTTTCCTGCCCTCCTCCTCCCTCTCCTGTCCCCCTTCCCTCTGTCCTTCCAGTGAGTCCCACTGCGGCCACCACGCCAAGAATCACCCGCTCCAACAGCATCCCCACCCACGAGGCGGCCTTCGAGCTGTACAGCGGCTCCCAAATGGGGAGCACCCTGTCCCTGGCCGAGAGACCCAAGGGAATGATTCGGTCAGGATCCTTCCGAGACCCCACGGATGATGGTGAGACTTCATGCCAGCGCGGTTCACGCTCATTCCAGCTCTGCTGGGTCCCCTCACCCACCACCACTTCCACTACCACTACTGCCACCACCACACACACGTATACGAGTCACACAACATTGAGTTGGGCCATTTCAGTTCTTCCCATACCTTTGAAGGGTCTGGGGGCCCAGAAACCTTGGGTGGCACCATCTAGCACTGGGACTCTGGGATGGAGCATCTGTCATTGGGGCTGGGGGAGGGAACTTGAGCATGGAAGGGTTAATGGTACCCCTCAGGATGCTCCGAAAACCACAGCTCAGTCTAGCAGTAGTCTTTCCTCCCCACAGTCTCTCAGAATAAATGAAAAGATAAAAAGACATAATAGTAGCTCTTAAATCCTCAAAAAGAAATAGGCATCTCATTCCTCTTTCAAGAATGTTCCAAAGATTAGCCTCAGGGAGGGCCATCTGATGCTTGGTGGTGATCTGGGTGTTAATGTTGATCAGAGCTAGACAACCAGGCTTATGGTAGATCAGATCTCCTGTTATTGTTTTCCAGACGGTCATTCCAGGAGGCATTCCTTTGCAGTTGTGCTTTAGCTCTCTCCGTGGGCTGGATTGAATAATCAGACCGAGTATTCCTCCCTTAAATGTTGTTTTCAACTGAATGGTCCCCAAGATCCCAGGCGAATCCCCCAGTGCTGAGAGGAGAAGGGGCAGGGAGAATTGCAGTGTTTGTTCTGAGCAGCTCTGATGAGGAACTCTCCTCTTGTGCAGCTAAAGTAACTCTCCTGACTGGGAAGATAAGATGTCAACTCTCCATGAACACTACCTTTCCCTCTCTGAAACCCCATACCCCTGAGCAAGGGAATGCCATACCCAGGCTGCCCAGGAATGCAGACTGAATGCTGCATTCAGAGAATGCTCTCTCCACCCAGAGCCTCTTCTCCTCAGCAGATAACCTGCCTGCTTTGGGCTGATGTGATACCAGTTGGGTTCCCTATGCTGTTCTTTTCTGTTTGCTCCAGATACCCTCCAGAATCAGAATCCAAACTCCTGCCTTAGGGCTCTTCCCAGGACCCCTTGTCCCTGGAGCCCTTTGTTAACTCCTTGTGTTCTTCTTCTCTTTCAGTTCATGGCTCAGTGCTGTCCCTCGCCTCCAGCGCCTCCTCCACTTACTCCTCAGTAAGAGCATTGACTTCTCTTTCTCCCTCAGTCCCTCGCCCCCACCATTCCATGGTCTAGACCCTCCTCTGGTTGGGTAACGGGGTGGGGGATAGGGCCCTGCTATCTCTTCATTGCACTTTGTGGATCTGGGGTGGAGGTAGGGGAAGGTGCCTAGAGTTTGGAGCACTCAGTTGGGTGCCTTAGCTCCTCAGTGGTCCTTCTGGCTTCCCCACCAACTCCTAATCAACTCTTGTGATGATATTCGTTTCCCTCCTTTGAAGCCTGGAGAATCCCCTGTTACAGAGCCTTTTCTGTGCTGTGGGAAGTGGAAAGCATTATGGCAAGTGAGATGAGCAGGTTTCTTAGGCTCTAGAGCCCTAATAGTGTACAGAATTGACCGAGTGTTCCTTGTGGAGCACCAGCCACAGCATTTGGCTATTAGATATTCCTTGATTCTTAGATTTGTTTTGTCCCCAATTCTTTACTCCAAGTTGCAAGTTGCTAGCAATAACAGTTCTCAGAACCACCACCGTTTCATTCTCCATGCCTTCTTGGCAATGACCAAGTTGGCTGGAGATGAGCTCCAGAGTAGTCTTTTCTTGAAACCCTAGTATAAATCCGAGCTGAGTCCTGTGAGGAGCCAAGGCCAGGAAACAAGAGTTTCTTCTGCCTCTCTGCACCTCTGAATCATGCTCCTTCAAGCTCTCTACCTCGCCAATGGGGCCTGGCTTCTTCACCTCCATAGTAACTACTTCCTTTCTGTCTCCTTCTCTCCTTCTGTGCTCCCTTCTTCAGGCTGAGGAGAGGATGCAATCTGAGGTAGGGTGCAAAAGCCTTTGTCTCTGCTGGTTAACACCACTATGCCCCATTTTCCCCCCAAGTCTTATACATCTTCTGCCACTAATAGTTTGTATTTCTCTTCCTTTCACAGCAAATCCGGAAGCTTCGTAGGGAACTGGAATCATCCCAGGAAAAAGTAGCCACCCTGACGTCTCAGCTTTCTGCCAATGTGAGTGTCATGAAATAGGAAAAGACCCAGGTGGTTATTTGGGCCGTAGTTCAGCCAAAGAAGGAAAATTATCTGATAAAGTATCCCTGGTGCTTAGCCTCCAAGGGAGTGGGTCTGCTTCACAGCCCTACAATAGAGGATGTGGGGATTGTCCTTCCCTTTCTCTGAACCTCAGTTTTTATAAAGAACTATTTTGCCTGCATTCTAATTAATAGGTATAGGTGAGTTCATATCTAATGGTCTTTGAGCTCCCTAAAGAGAGAAAAGAGGGTTGATTATCAGTGGTTCTGCATGGAGGTGGAAACAACCTTGCCATCGGCGATGGACAAAAATAGTTACGGATTATAATTATAGAGCCCTTACAGCCGTTTTCCACCACTCTGGAGTTTGTTCATGTCTTTGTTCATCCCACATAACTGGGTAGGCACAGAATTGATCATTAGAATTCTGTCTAATGACCCCAACATTACTTAGAAACCTCAGTCCCATTCTAGTCTAACTCGTTCATTCCCAACTGCCTTTTCTTAGTAGTCTCTGTGTGCAGTTGGAAAAATGATCTGAGCTTTAGGTTGAGAGGGAGAATTCTTTTTTTCTACCCTCAGTCTTCCCTCAGTACTTCCATTTAGAATGAATTTCTCTCCCTGGGCCTTGGTGATTCTACTCTGTGAGATGGGGAGAAATGAAGCCACCTCCTCTAACTAGACTATGGTAGTTTCTCCCCTGCGACTCAGTTGTAAACAGGGAATATAAGAGCCCTTTTCCCCCAAAGCTGTAAACAACAGCTGAGCCGGATCTGCAGGAGCTTTCCAAGTGTTTGCACAAAAGTAACCATGTCTGCAATTTCCGCAGTAGTTTCTGGTTTTCTCTCTGCCCTTCCTCTCTTGGGAACCCAGCTGTCAGGCCTGGGGTCTATATCCCTTGGAATTAGGTAGAAGAATCTCCACCAAGATCTTGCATGTTTCCAATATATTTCAGCGACAGTTCTCTCACCACACTGGTTATTCTCTTTTCCCAAACCCACAGTTCATAAGTTGTATACTTAGCAGTTTGTTTGAAGCTCTATTAAACACTTTTTTCCACTCTTAGGGACACATAAGAATTGTAACATAAACAAGAACCATCTTCTCTCTAGCCTTGTGCCACACCCACTAAGGCCAGTTGCCTGGGTCACGTCCTGCACACCCCAGGAAATTCATGTCTGGGAGATGCTGGGGGGAGAGGCGCCAGGGAGGCAGAGAACATTATTATGTCTGATTCATTTACACTGCAATCTGTCAGCCATCGTGCTGTCAAGGCTGGGCTAGAGTCAGAAGAAAATGAATTTAGAGGGTGATTTTTCTTAGAATAGGAAGTTTCATTTGGCTAAGAGAGAACAAACTAAACACCCAAACACAGTGGGTTCTGAATCTTAAAGGCAGATTTTTGCTGAGGGTCAGAACCCTGCCCTCAAGCAAGAGATTTTATGCCTGGACTCTGGCATCTGTCTTCAGGATCCTCTGATTCTCAAGCAAACTTTTGTCACATTCTATGGAACCTCCTAGTTACTGAAGCTGAGGGCACAACCTGACGCAAAGAATTCTAGAGCACTTTGCCCCTCTTAAGCGCTGCCTGTCTATAGCACCACTGTTGTGCCCTGAGGTCTTATAGGTACCCTAGTCTTAGGTTGGGACTAGGGTAAGGTTCATAGGAGGGAGAACAAATGTAAGAGACAGGGTAGGGGAGAAGCTTAGCCAGACCAGGAGGGACCCCAGACGAGGACAGGCCAGCACGGAAAAGCACACAGGAGTTCTCAGTTCCCTCGTGGGTAGATTTCCAGGGACCTGAAGCAGTCTGTTTATAGACATGTGGGGATGTAAAGAAGCAAACAAGAGAAGACCTGAGGTCCCGAAGACAGAAGTTCCCTGCACAGTAGGTGAAAGGAACGGCTCAGGTCAAAGCATATATGAGCCTGGGTCTGGACAGATTTATAGGAGAAGTAGAAGAGGAGGCTCAGAGGGGACCAAAGGGGTTGCCTCCAACCATGTTTCAAGTTCAGTGAATGAAAAGTAGGGTTCACCCAACAGGGAGAGAGAATCATAAGCCACGAGGAACAGTCACAGGCGCCTTGGAGCTCTGCGTGAAGGAGCCTCCCAGAATTTATCCATCACTTCCTGATAGGGACACCAGCTCACTCAGACACCCTGACGATGGCCGTTTCTTCATCTCCAAGTGTTCTCCTCTCCAGCCCCAACCTTCATTCCTTTCACCTTTGCCTAGACATCTTGCTGCCAGTTGGTCAGCTAGAATTCAAACCATGCTCCAAGTGGCCTCAGCTGGGCTGTTTCCAGCACCTTTCTGAGCCAGCCTGCTTCTTATCCAGAGGGCCCTTCCCATAGCCTCGCGCCTCGTGAAACAGACCTGCCACCTACTGGCCAAACTGTGGAAAGTCACTGAGGTTTCTTGAGCAGCTCCTCTCTTGCCCTGCAGAGTAGAGCTTGAAGAAACAGGAGCAAGAAGCAGCTCCACAGCAAGAGCGAGTTAAACAATGGAGGGCTACCAGTTTCCACGGGGAGCTGATCTGGTTCCCTGGGGCCCATCCCATTCCACAGTGCAGGCATTAAACCAAAATACTAGCAACCACCCCAGAGGTATGGGTCCTCCTACCAAGCCTGCTGCCTGTATACTGCATACTTAGAGCACAGGGACAGTACCAGCTCTGATAGATCCCAGGCACTAGATCTCAAGCTTCCAAGAGCCTCCAAACACTCGCTTTACTCTCAACTTGGTTTCACTATTCAAGAAGCTGATTTCTCCCAGAAAAAAAAAACTGTTTTTTGATTCCCACTTATCTGCTCAGGGAAATCAATATTTTAAAATCATCAAAAGGTTGTCTGGCATTGATCAGCTCTGAGACACAGAAAACGAGTTGAAACTTGTCAGTGGCATTCACTATCCCATCCTCGTCACCACTTGTCACTTCTGAAAGGACTTGTCAGGGCCCAGGACTGGCCAGGTCTCTGGCCCGGCTTAATTAGGTTCCAGAGGCAGACTGCTAAATTACCTTACTCAGGTCTCTTAGGTGCCTGAGGGCTATCTACTTGAGAGAGAGAGAGGGAGAGAAAGAGAGAGAAACTTAGAGAGAATAAAGCAGTCCTCTTAGAAAGACAGATCTTAGTCTTTAGTGGAGCTTGGTAATCTTCAGCAGAGACGCCGTGCTGGGGTTCTGCAGGCAGAAGAGGAGACAGAGTCAGAGTAAGCGGGTCCGTGATAGAATGCGCATGCTCCTTGACTGCCTGCTCCTCCAGCCTAATACAAGGCTGATCTCGTGCCGCTCAACACCACAGGTGCAGAGACTGCCAATTCAATTCACCACTGCTCTCATCTCGCAAGCTCTCATGGTAGGAGAGCGAAATCCCTCTCCATGCCCTTTCCACCAAGGTGTTCCATTATTGAACCACACAGGTATTTCTTATAACTCTCACTCATCCTAGCCATAGGCTATATGGGCTGCAACAGAAACCACTTCCCATTGTCAGTCGTTCCATTTCCCCAGCCACTGAGGAACCTCTTTGTGTTTTGTCTCAGGCTAATCTGGTGGCTGCTTTTGAGCAGAGCCTGGTGAACATGACATCCCGCCTGCGACACCTGGCAGAGACAGCAGAGGAGAAGGTGAGAGTCCTGGGAAGGGGAGCTCGGGTGCATTCAGGGCATTCTCCTGGACAGACAGGTTGAGACAGATTCAGGAGACCCTTACTGTCCCCTGGATCCTCATCCTGCCCTCAGTTCAGTGTGCACATAACCCTTTGTCGTGGTTCCCTGTTCTTCTCCATCCGGTCTAGTGGGATCCCCGTGCCTCGCCCACTGATAGGCTCGCATGTTGTCAGTACCCTACTAATCCCAACTCCTGACATTATTTTCATTTCTCTCTTAGGACACTGAGCTGCTGGATTTGAGAGAAACCATAGACTTTCTGAAGAAAAAGAACTCTGAGGCCCAAGCAGTCATTCAGGGAGCCCTTAATGCCTCAGAAACCACACCCAAAGGTAGTACATCCAGCCACAAATTGAAAGAGAATAGGAATGGGGTGAAAAAAAAGATTACTGCAGATTTTTATCTGGGCCTACCATATGTCAGGTCCCATACCAAATTTCTAGAAGGTGAGGGCTCTTAGATACCCTTGAGTGTGATGTCTGGACTGGTCAGTAAGGAGTGTCAGAGGCATGACCCCACCTTCCCAGGGCATGAAGGCAAGTAGAAGAGCTGGGAGCCCTGTAATCTCCTGGGCCTCCTCCCTACCCAACCTTTAGGTCAGAGCCAAAGAGCTGTCGGAGGCAAACATTAAAATAGCACTTTACATTTCCATACAAATGTTGAGTCTGCACACATACACATAATCTTATTTTTTCCTCACTTCAGTTCTCCAAAGCGATGCTTAATCGACTCTTCAAATGAGATGACCAAAGTTCACGTGGTTACACTGGGCCCAGATTAGCCTTACCGTTCATTCAGTCTAGTTTTGTTACAGAAAGTCAAGCGGAGTGGTAGTCTGACGCCACTCAGATCGTAGCGTCTACCATCTCTAACTCCGGTCAGACCCTCAGGGAGGTTGGCAGTTCTCTTAGTTGTCCATAGTTAGTTTTATTTTTTATTTTTCCGTCAATAATTCCCAACATTCATCATTTTTCACAAGCCCTTTCTCCCAACACTGACTTGCCTCACTGTGAACATAGCCTTTGTCCCCTTCTTGGTTAAGAAAATGGACATCATCTAGTGAGAATTCCATTGACTTTCCCCCACTCCATTAATCTATAATTCATCCAATCCTTATTTATTTGTCTCTCATTTTGTAGAAAGGAGCTATCTCTATGGCCCTTATCTAATGCTTTGGGATGCTCCCTCTAGCACACACATACAAACACACTCTCTTTTCCACCTGACTTCTCGTTCTCTATTTACTCCTCGCCTGCTTATATATCTACAAAAGCTTTTATGCTTTCCCCTTATGGGGGAAAAACATATCAACCTATGTTCCTTCCAAGTATAACCTTATCTCTTTCCTTTCTTCACAGTCAACCCCACCTTTCCATCTCACTTTCACACCTCACCCCCCCTATAATTATGATTCTGTCACCATCACCTAAGCCACTTTCACAAAAGTTACAAGTTACCCCCACTTTTTCCAAAACCTGACTTAAAATTTTTAGTATTTATTTTACTTGACCTCTGTAAAATGGAGATGATAATAGCTAATCAGAAATTTGTTGTATATCAATTTGTTGACATTCACCACAGTTCCAGGCATGTGATAGGTACCAAAAAAACGCCTCTTGGCCAGATACAATGGCTCACACCTCTAATCCTAGCACTCTAGCAGGCCAAGGAGGGAGGATTGCTTGAGGCCAGGAACTGGAGGTTGCACAAGCTATGATGACACCACTGCACTCCAGTCCAGTCAATATAGCAAGACCCTGTCTCAAAAAAATAACAACAGGCTCTGTGGGGTGCCTCACACCTATAATCCCGGCATTCTGAGAGGCCAAGACAGGAGGATCGCTTGAGCTCAAGAGTTTGAGACCAGCCGAGCAAAGCAAGACGTCATCTCTACTAAAAATAGAAAGCTTTGCCAGGCATCATGACAGGTGCCTATAGTCCTAGTTACTGCCAAGGCTGAGGCAGGAGCATTGCTTGAACCCAAGAATTTAAGGTTGCTATGAATTGGGGTAGGCCTTGGCACTCTAGCCTAAGTGACAGAGCAAGACTCTGTCTCAATCAATCAATCAAAGTCATGGCTCTCCATTCCACTGCACAAAAGCCAACCCTTTCCCTTCTGCAGTTTTGCCCATCTCAGGTATTATCATCTGCCTGGTAACCCAAGTCACTAATGTAACAGTCATCTTTAACTCCTCACTGTTGCACCCTATGTAGTAATTTACTTCTACCTCCAATACAGCCACAATACCTGTGGCTCAGGTTTTCATTTTTCTTCTCCTGGATTATTGTAATGATTTCCTAACAGGTCTTGCCTTGCTCCAGTGCTTCCTTTACACTGCTCATAGAGTAATCCAGTTATGTCAGTGAAGATGAGATACCATTCCAATTTGAATATGGACTAAATATTAGATGAAAAGTATTACTGTTAATTTTCTTAGGTGTGATAAGAATATTATGGGAAAATGTCCTTATTTTTTAAATATGCATTCTGAAGCATTTAGTGGTAGAATGTCACGTTGTCTGAAACTTAGACTATTCAAGAAATTATGGGAGAGGGAGGAGAGAGAATATGCAAATACAACAAAATATTAACAAGTATTGAATTAGATAGAAGGCATGTGGGTGACACTGTACTATGCTTTAAATTTTTCTGTGTGTTAGAAACATTTCAAAAAAGACAAGTTAAATGGGAAGAGAATACATTCCAAACCTGTCAGCATGGCTTCCTACCCTTCTGCTCCAGGGCTTGCCTTTCTTTCTAGCACTTTCTTCTGTCACTTCTCCCGCACACTCTATTCCATCTACATTAGTGGTAACAGACAGTATTTATTGAGCACTTGCTATATGCTAGGTACTTTTCTAAGCATTCTACTTAGATTAATTCACTTATTCCCAACGATAACCCAATAAAGCTTATTTTATAGGTGAAGAGACTAAGACCAGAGAAAATAAGTAACTTGATCAAATACAGCTCATAAGGGATGGATCTGTGATATTCAGCTGTTTCTGGTTTTCCAAGTAGACTTTGCCTTTCAGATATATATTTGTTGAATTGTGGGTTTTGCTATGAGTTTTCATGTCATCCTCAGTTCACACTGATCCAGATTCAGCTTGGTCAGGAGGATTTCTAGGAGCATCATAAGAGCTAATACTTAAGCAATGCTGCCTAACTCTGCTTTATTTTATTTGTAAGTAGGCTGTAAATATACATGGTACAAAACTCAAGACACATAAAAGATTTCCTAACTTTATGCAGATTATTTGATTCTACAACATATACTTTGCTCTTAAAAGTACTATAACGTTTGTATTTTTTAATTTAATTGTCCACCAATTAATTGAAACCTCCAAATGACTGATGATAGACAGATGCACACTTACTTTGCTACCCTTCACTCTGTTTTTAAGTAATGAATTTTAACTAATTTTTATTATAAAAGGAATAATAATGAGGGGGCATGTAAGCTAGAGGTTGGCAAACTATGGCCCATTAACCAAATCTGGTCACCACCTGTTTTTAAATAAAGATTTATTGGAACATACTGTCTATATGTAAATTATTTAATGCTTCAGTGCCACAGCAGCAGAGCTAAGTAGTTGTGATCGACGGTATGGCCACAAAGCCTAAAATAGTTAATATATGGCCCTTTTTAGTGAATGATTGCCAGATGCTGAGATTAAACTATATTAAAGGGTATGTGGTAAAACATAAAATCCCTCTCCCTGAATCACCCCTCCAAATCCCACTCCCCTGAGGTAAGTACTGCTGGTAGTTATTATGAATTGTTCCAGAAATAATTATCTATGTACATGCAAACATATATATATTGTTAAATATATATAAACAAATATATATATTCATTTTTATATAAATGAGTTTTTTTTTTACTTCAGCTCAGCGTATTCTCTTGAGAATCATCTATACCTTTTAAAATAACTGAATTACTCTATAATATCATAACCTTGGTTGGATAATCATTGAATAAAGAATTTTCCAAGTGCCGTATGAATTTTGGTAGTTCCACCATCAGATCTAGCATCTTGTTTTCCCTGTAGTATCAAGGGAAAGTAAGAGTCTGAAGACCCATTCCTGGTCATGGAAAGAGTGAGCAAAATAACCAAATACTACCCATATCTTCTTCATTGTTTCTAGGAGAACAGCTATAAATAGCTACCTAACTAGTCCCCTACCTCTACTAGTCCCCTTTGCCTCCACTTCATCTTTTTCATTGTTAATATAATAAGCTCTATTTTTAAAAAATCTTTCGACATCACAGTGTAGTTCCTCAAGATTTTAACATTGGATGAGACCAGGTTAAAGGTGCAGCGTGTCTCCCTGTACATTTCTTTGTAATTTCCTGTGACTCTGTTAAGTATTTCAAAACAGTTTTAAAAGTCTGATATTGTACCCTTCCTTGCTTTAGAATCTCCGCTGTCCATTGCCTATGGCACAAAGGCCCTTTGCTTTAAAGTGTTCAGGGTTCTCCCCATCATAACCTAAGCCCGAGCCTCACCCTTACCTCTTTCTGTGCTGCTTCCATCTCACATGGAAGCACACTGCCTTTGCGTGTCTCTTTTTCCTTCTATCCTAAATACTTTTTCCAATGTTCCCAGCTGAAGAACTTCTCTCAGAACTCAAACATCACCTTTGTTAACCCTTCCCTTCTGTATTGTAGGAAAGTAAATCATTTTTTATGCCGTCACAAACCTTCTCCGAAAGCTGAGATTTTTCTACCCATCCAATGAGAAAATTGATGCTTGTTCAGGTTAAATGAGGGGCACATGGCTAGTCATTCTAGTTGACCTTGGACTACTGGCTAACCAAGTAGCTGGAAAAGTCATGAAAAATGTAGGTTGATGTCTCTACCATAGAGGGCTGGCTGTAGTGAAGTCCTTCTCAGACCTATGCAAGCTGAGTTCATGACTGTGCCACTTTTGTTTCTAGTGAACAGGGAACATTTCTTATTTAATTTTTACCATTAGCATTTTTTTCTATGTTGAAACATGATTGACACTCAGTAAACATTTGTTGAATAATCCAAAAACCAAAGACATAGTAATATGGACGTAGGAGTTGGTTGATTCCCTCTCTCTTATCTCCTGCAGCTAGACTTGGCTTAAGCCTTAGGTCTTCTCAACATTTGTTCTGTGTTCTTCCACTTGTACTTGACCCCTAGAACTTCGGATCAAGAGACAAAACTCCTCAGATAGCATCTCAAGCCTCAACAGCATCACTAGCCATTCCAGCATTGGCAGCGGCAAGGATGCTGATGCAAAAAAGAAGAAAAAGAAGAGTTGGGTAGGTGAACGTTTGGGGGGAGGGAAATATGTAGAGCATGGTGAACCACCTTCACCTCATCGCAGGGATCGGAGCCTTCCAAGGTTAACCAAGGAGTCCCTGCTAATACTAAGCCCCAGTTTGATGTCTGCTTAAAGCAAGATCTGCTGAATTCTTCTTATTTCAAGGCCACCCCTCCAACTGTTATATATGTATCTTGCTTTTCCTGGGGTCTCCATACCTGTTAGGCCAAATGTATTTGTCAACAGAAGGATGCTGAGGAAAATATCCAGAAGGTAACAGCTAATCAATTTGTTCCCCGAGTCCCCTCATTCCCTTCTATGATAGGGAGAGAAGATTTTATGAACAAGCTGCTCGCATTCTAGAGTGCTCCGTGAGAGCATTCTAGATGCTCCCAGAGGTCAATTCTTAAATTTTTGGAGAGATATGTGTGAAACCTTCCAAATTAATTTTAAAGAATTTGTTATATTACCTTTGGCTGGTCCAAAGTTTATTTTTGTACATGTGGGTTTTTTTCTCCCTCAGATCATCCTAAACTGACTTAGGGAGATTTTTCTGGAACTCTTTAGGCAGGTCTAGAATATCTTATCTCCCCTTGCTAACTGTGGTAAGAAGCATCCCCAAATGGAGATTTCTTGCTCTTCTGTCCCTTATTTAATAAGACTGTCCCACAAACCTTTGCATAAGACAGATAGGTACCAGCTGTATGAAATGAGTGATTAAGTGTTGCTTCTTTTTCCCCCCTCCCCCTTCAAAATGCTGACTCCAAATCCCTATTTTTTTTCCAGGTCTACGAGGTAAGGTACCTAGTTCCTCTCCCCTTATTTTCTCTTTCCCTTTGCCATACCTTCCCTATTTCCAGAGCAACTCCCTTCCCCTAAAAAAATGAAGAGCCACTCATAACACTAACTGTTAACTCCCACCCCTAAGTTCCTAACTCACTCCACTGCATGGTCCATTCGCAGCTGCCCACGTGAGGACAGAGGAGCGGTCTGGTTGGGGGCCAAATGGGAAAGTCAAACAAAATTCAAGTCTATTCCCTATTGTGTTTGCCTGTTAGAAAATTGGCCTGTTGTAAAAGCATTCAAATTGAGCTGCTTCTATTCAGAAGATGAGCCTTATTTTTGGTTCCAGTAAATCTAGAAACCCCAAATGGAAGAGCCTTACTGGATGAAGATTATCTTGACCAAAATTTCCAGAGGCCAAGTCAGTCTGGGTGTAACCTGGAGATTTAGCTCCAGAGTAGGATGGAGATATACATAAGAGATATGGTCCAGTCTAGGGTATACTTGAGTTGCCTCAAAGACTAAAACCCTCTGAACATCCATGGAGTTTCCCAGGACATTTGAGGGATTAGAATATAGTTTAAGACAAACAGAAAGTTACCAAGAATTTCTGTTGCAGGTTCGGTGCCTGTAGCTCAGCAGCTAGGGCACCAGCCACATACACCAGAGCTGGCGGGTTTGACTCCAGCCTGGGCCTGCCAAACAATGACAACTGCAACCAAAAAAAAAAAAATAGCCAGGCATTGTGGTGGGCGCCTGTAGTCCCAGCTACTTGGGAGGCTGAGGCAAGACAATCGCTTAAGCCCAAGAGTTGGAGGTTGCTGTGAGCTATGACGCTATAGCACTCTACCCAGGGTGACAGCTTGAGACTCTGTCTCAAAAAAAAAAAAAGAATTTTTGTTGCAAACCAGATGTTGAGGTCTACTCTAACCCTATCCCAACAGTGTGGTAGATGTTGTGAAGGATGTAGAAAAATGGAATCTATAATCTTGGTCATTAAGGAGTCTGCAGTATTGCTGGGGAGACAAAAAATTTTGGACATACAACGTTAATAGCAATCTAATGGTGCCATAATGCTTTTTCAGCCAGTAAGTGCTTAAAGAGTTCATAGATGAGAGAGATTGTGCTTATAGCCAGCAGGGAAAATATCTCAAAGGAGGTAAAAGTTCAACTGAGATGGGATCGTGATAGGTAGAGAGGAGTGTGTTGGAATGCTTTCTATATAGGCACTGGTCACAACGCAAACAGTGGGGAAGGGAGACGATCAGCTTGATTAGAGCTGGTCTTTTCCCTGAGCAGGGTATAGCACAGATAAGAAGGGCCTAATGATGATTTAAACATGTTTCTTTAGATAAGCATTTCCCAAAGTGCATTCTATAAATCACCAGTCCATTGAGCTGCTTCTTAAAAGTGATACCATCATGGACTGGGCTCAGTGGCTCATGCCTATAATCCTAGCTCTCTGGGAGGCCAAGGCAGGAAGATCCTTTGAGCTCAGGAGTTCGAAACCAGCACAAGCAAGAATGAGACCCTGTCTTTACTAAAAATAGAAAAATTAGCTAGGCATTGTGGTGGGCACCTGTAGTCCCAGCTACTCAGGAGGCCGAGGCCGGAAGATCGCTTGAACCCAGGAGTTTGAAGTTGCCGTGAGCCAGACTAATGCCACAGCACTCTAGCCTGGGCAACAGAGTGAGTCTGTCTCAATACCAACAACAAAAAAGTGGTACCATCATCAAATAAATTTGAAAGCACTACATTTTCTACAGTGTACATCTACAAGGGAGAAGTTGTAAGATATCCCCCAGCAAAGAATCTTGTTTCACTTTGCTTAATCCATTGTTTCCTGAATTCATTTAACCATTAGCCACATTAACACCAAACATCTACCAGCAGTTCTGGCTTTGGGAATACTGAATCACACATACAGCACTATTCTCACTTAAGATTTTATTGATCTTAGAGGGCTTATACTCCAGACAGACTGTAGTGATGGAATCTCTTTCTGCATACACACACACAGCTTCCTGTGAAGCAGTGGTACAGAGAAAACGTTACTGGATTGAAAATTAGGAAGCCTGAATTCTAGTCCCAAGACTTTTTCAGTTATGCAATTTCAAGCAAGTCAACTCTCTGGCCTTTCAGCCTCCCTTCTTCATCTCTACAGAGAACTGAGCTTTATGGTACTTTTGAGCCCAGACCGCTCAGTGACAATGAGTCACCTGGGACCAGCCAGCTACACACATACTCACATCCCCATTGCAGCTAGTTTGATCCTTCCTTATGTCTTGCCTGGTAGAAACCCCAACACACACTACCCACCATCCATCGTCTGAACGCCTTCCTGTGTTCTAGGAGAGACGCTTCAAAAGAGCACCCTCAAATTTTCCCTTCTTTTTTCTCACTGTCCCAAAGAACTGGCTTGTCTTCGTCCCCTGTAACCTTCGACCCCTCCTTTATTCTCTGTCTCTCGCTGCCGTTTCACATCTGTGTCCCTGTGTGTGTGTGCATGCGGTATGGAGGCATGTGAATGGGTGTGGGACAGGACTCTGGTTTGCATCTCTGCCTCACAGCCCTAACACTCAACACTCATCAACACCAAGATCAAACAAGCTGTGGTTGGATGATAACGCCCCAAGTAGTCTAAGAAGATAGTGGGAAATATCCCTTCTTCTAGGACATTGGAAATAGTAGAAAGTGCTGATATCTGATTGTTACAACCACTCCGGGATGTGCTGGGCACAAGAAATACTAAAAGGAACTTGATATCACTGCCTTCTCTTGTTCTCCACAGAATCATATTATCAGTTTCTGGTTGATAGGAAAATAGACGAATAGATTCTGGGCCAGTGGTTCTCAACCTTCTTAATGCCACGACCCTTTAATACAGTTCCTCCTTATGCCGTGACCCCTAACCATAAAATTATTTGTGGGGGTCACCACAACATGAGGAACTGTAATAAAGGGTCGCAGCATTAGGAAGGTTGAGAACCACTGTTCTGGGCTGATGACTCCTAGTCAGAGGTAGCATCTGGGAACCAAAGTGAGCTAGATTTTTGTCTGTGCAGAAGGTGAGATTGGATTGCTGAGAGGTGTACCCTGTGACCTCAGGGAACTTCTCCCTGTCCCCATCAGGGGCACAGATTTCCCCATGGAAGAGAGAACACCCAAGTCAACTATAACTTGCAATAACATCAAGCCAGAAGATTCTTCTTGTTCTCAGTCCTAATTTCTAGGCAACTCTTCTGTCCATATTCCATGAATCAAGTGAAGCCTCATAAGAGAGAGGCTTAGATATGCCAAGTAAATCCCCTGCAGCCACATCTCTGTCTCAGATGTCCCAAACCAGTCCTCCCTTATCCCCAGAGTGGAGTCCTGATGACTTTCTCCCGGGATCTGCTTTTTTCTAGCTTCGAAGTTCCTTCAACAAAGCTTTCAGTATAAAAAAGGGACCCAAGTCAGCTTCCTCGTACTCTGATATAGAGGAGATTGCCACACCTGACTCCTCAGCTCCTTCATCCCCCAAACTACAGCACGGTTCCACAGAGACTGCTTCCCCCTCCATCAAGTCCTCCACCTCATCCTCTGTGGGCGCTGATGTCACTGAGTAAGTGGTCTCTACCTTCCTGTCACCCAGCCTGGGTCAGTGGAAACTGCTGGCTGGAGTTGACAATAGGCCCATCAAACATTGGACAAGCTCTGCCTTACTACTGACCTCTCCCTGGGCAGAAGAGACCAGCAGATGGCCTTTCCTCTCTTACTATCTGCAGACAGTAGCAGCCAGGACTACCAACCATGCAGCTCAGTAGCCCCTGATACTCTGTTGCTTCTCCGTGCAGCCTGGCTTGACTCTTGCTTTCTTACAGGGCCCCTGCTCCTCACCCAGTTCCTCACACTAGGCTGTTCCATGCCAATGAGGAGGAGGAGCCAGAAAAAAAGGAGGTATCAGAGCTGCGCTCTGAGCTATGGGAGAAGGAGATGAAGCTTACAGATATCCGCTTAGAGGCCCTTAACTCTGCCCACCAACTGGATCAGCTTCGGGAGACCATGCACAACATGCAGGTCCGTATCTGGGTGGAGAACTGCCGGAGAGGGAAGACCGAGACTTGGTGTCTGCCCAACCCTGCCACGCTACCCTGTCCTATTCTTGCCACAGTTGGAGGTGGACCTGCTGAAAGCAGAGAATGACCGGCTGAAGGTAGCCCCAGGCCCCTCATCAAGCTCCACTCCAGGGCAGGCCCCTGGATCATCTGCTTTGTCGTCCCCTCGCCGCTCCCTGGGCCTGGCACTCACCCATTCCTTCAGTCCAAGTCTCACAGACACAGGTACCTGTTTGGGAGAAGAGTCTATAAGGGTGGGGAGAAGAAAAGAATTCATTTCCCTTTTCAGGACCTCCATTTCTTCCCTGTGGCAAATACTTATTTGGAAAGGATAATGATGGGAAACTTTAGGAAAGGCTGTGGGTGCTCCTAAAACCAATTGCTCCTTTTCAATCCCCACAGACCTATCACCCATGGATGGTATCAGCACATGTGGTCCAAAGGAGGAGGTGACCCTTCGGGTGGTGGTGAGGATGCCCCCTCAGCACATCATCAAAGGGGTAAGGAACACACATAATACTGTTATATTTATCCAAGAAAACAGGGACTCAGAAGATCACCCCAAACCAAAGTACTCAACTCCTAAGGCCTTTTAAGATCTCTCTTTCTTGGAGTCACCTGCACTGAAGTTCACGTGCTTCTTCTACCTTGGCCTTACAGGACTTGAAACAGCAGGAATTCTTTCTGGGGTGTAGCAAGGTCAGTGGGAAAGTGGACTGGAAGATGCTGGATGAAGCTGTTTTCCAAGTGTTCAAGGTAAAGGGACACCTGTACTCACAAAGCTTGCTCATCCTCTCATGGGATATTAAGCCATCTAGGCACTGGGATCCTGGGACCTTTATAGAGAAATGCTGCATAGGAAAAGCATATGCTCATCTCTTTCTCCATCTACCTTGGTTTCCTCTAATATTCAGTCTTTGTAGTGGCTTTTACAGCTGCATTTACATCTTTTCAGTGTCCCTCACCTGTCCTTCGTGTTCGGCCCATCTCTCTGTCAGGACTATATTTCTAAAATGGACCCAGCCTCCACCTTGGGACTAAGCACTGAGTCCATCCACGGCTACAGCATCAGCCATGTGAAACGGGTGCTGGACACTGAGCCCCCCGAGATGCCTCCTTGCCGTCGGGGTGTCAACAACATATCAGTCTCCCTCAAAGGTCAGTCTTTGTCTACTGGGGTGAGATGGTACGGCACCGAGGCAGGCAGAGATTCATCAAGTAATCCCCACACATTCATTCAACAGAGTTCATTGAGAAACTATAATGCTTAAGTAATACGAGACATGAAAAGATAAATAAGAGCCGGTCCTAAGTTTTGTTCCCAGGGATATTTTTGCCAAGCCTTGGCTTCTTACTCCAGCCCTCACTCCTGGTTTAGAGCGTATCCCTAAAACCGAGATCTAAATTTTCCAAACAAGAGGTCAGGGTATTCCTATGAAACTATGGGGCAAGTGGCTCTGAGTTTCTTCAGTGGACTCCTAGATAAAGAAAGAAAAGTTCTTTGGGGCTTACTACCCTTGGGGCCTTGGTCGAGACTCATGCTTTCTGGGGTGGGGTCCAGGTCTGAAGGAGAAATGCGTCGATAGCCTGGTGTTTGAGACGCTGATCCCCAAGCCCATGATGCAGCACTACATCAGCCTCCTGCTCAAGCACCGGCGCCTTGTTCTCTCGGGCCCCAGCGGCACTGGCAAGACCTACCTGACCAACCGGCTGGCTGAGTACCTAGTGGAGCGCTCCGGCCGTGAGGTCACCGAGGGCATCGTCAGCACCTTCAACATGCACCAGCAGTCCTGCAAGGTGGCTGCCTCCTGAGACCCCCACCAACCTTTTTTCAAGCCTTAGTCCCCCTTAGGGCCCTTCCTGGGGCCCGTCCTACCTCACCATCCCCTTCTCTGTGCCTTCATCTTTCTCCCCCTCTTCTGTGTGCTTTTCCTCCTTTTGTATCTTATCCCCTTGTCTAGTCCTCCCTCTCTCCTGAAAGCACTTTTCCATGCTTTTCCTTGCCGCGGTGAGCTCCTTTCCCTTTAGTTGATCATTGATTAACCTCCATCCTCCTCATTTCCTCTCTCTGCCAGCTCTGCCAACCCCATCCCTACTCTATTATTCTCTTCTCTCCACCTTTCTTTTCAATATTACTTTCTGACCTTGAGCGTTCTGGAAAGAAGTACTCAGAATTAAATGTTACATATTGTGCCCTCCCCTGTTGTCTCTTGAGCACACCCTAATGCTCTGGAGTTGGTTCAAATCTTGGCTCTCCCAAGCTGGGGAGGAATGTCCATTAACAGTAGTTCATGGTACCAACTTAATGAAAATCCATTTAGGAAATAGCATGTATTCCCCACCTTTGGGAGATTATGGGGGCTGCCTTAGAGCTTTGGGGGCCACCATTTATCAGTCTATGGCAATCTGGCTCTATATTTAAATGCCTAAGTGCATCAAACAGGAACCAAAGGCCCCAGGGAAATCCAAAACTACCAAAGCTTCTCCAAAATCCTGCTTTCCAAGGCTGATCTAAGTTCTGATTCTTGAGTACCCACTCACTACTTTTTTTTATTCCAGGATTTGCAACTGTATCTTTCCAACCTGGCTAACCAGATAGACCGGGAAACAGGAATTGGGGATGTGCCTCTGGTGATCCTGTTGGATGACCTGAGTGAAGCAGGCTCCATCAGTGAGCTAGTCAATGGGGCCCTCACCTGCAAGTATCACAAATGGTAAGCTGGGTCAAGACCAAGCTCACCGCAGTGGGAGGAGGGAGAACCCAGGCCTGTGCGATTTATGAGCTCTCCATTATGTGCATGTTGCAGAAAGCAACGGTTAAGACACATCTTATGAACGTTTCCTCCCTTTCTTTCCACAGTCCCTATATTATAGGTACCACCAATCAGCCTGTAAAAATGACACCCAACCATGGTTTGCACTTGAGCTTCAGGTAAGGACTGTGGGCCTGGATGAACCTTCTGACCCTACCGAGAGTCGATAAACTATTTAAAGCATGGACCAGTGGGGAGTAGATAGCAAAAAGAAAGAGAAATAGCCAGTCTTTCAGGCTGGACAGAGAAAGTAGGTGTATCTGCCATGTCAGTTACAGGGTGGAGGCAGACACTTGAGAGGCAAAGACTGCAGAACTAGGAGAGACCCAGGTAGGCTGCTGTAATTAGGATTCTCTGCCTGTTCACCCTGATCCAGGTCAGTGATGTGAGGTGATTATCTGAAGAGGGTCACTAATTTGAAAATCATCTCTACCAGCCCAGGGCCACTGCCCTGAGTTCAACTGTCCCCACTATTACCTGAGCAGAAACCAATGGGTGTTAGTGAGAGGCAGGCAGGAGGAGGGACAGACTGGCAGGGGATGTGACCAAGTCCCCATTGCCACTCTGACTCCACTCTCCCCATCCCTGGTGGCAGGATGTTGACCTTCTCCAACAACGTGGAGCCAGCCAATGGCTTCCTGGTTCGTTACCTGAGGAGGAAGCTGGTAGAGTCAGACAGCGACATCAATGCCAACAAG
This sequence comes from Perodicticus potto, assembly GCA_963574655.1. Lineage (NCBI taxonomy): Eukaryota > Metazoa > Chordata > Mammalia > Primates > Lorisidae > Perodicticus > Perodicticus potto. Next base: position 37,524 of record CAUYRH010024184.1, on the reverse strand, counting down.
GAAGAGCTGCTTCGGGTGCTCGACTGGGTGCCCAAGCTGTGGTATCATCTCCACACCTTCCTTGAGAAGCACAGCACCTCAGACTTCCTCATCGGTACTGGGGTCCAGCTTCCCCTTGGGGTCAGGAGGTGGCTTCCCGTTTACTTCACTGCATAGAGGGATGCTCCCTTTTCTTCCTGGCGTCTTCAGCACGTAAAAGAGTTGTAAGCCTTATGGCGTCAGACTTAGAGCCACTTGCTTACTTAACAAGCCTTCCCAACACAGTTAGCACTATGATTTGGGTAAACCACTTCAATCATCAGAAAACAAATCCTTCTCCTTCATTTTTTCTGCACAATTAACAGAAAAAAGGAGGGAATTAGAAAGTTTCCCTCACCTCCTTATCTCACTTGCGCCTCGTGCAGCATGATTTATGAGATTGTCAGCCAGGCAGTCAGCACCTGGAGGTCTCGATAGCTCTAAATTTCCTTTAATCCTTTGGAGTCAGACCCCTCCACCTGGTACTAAGGAGTAAAAGAGGCATACAGCTGGGAATTTCAGAGTCTCAGTCGTCTTCATTGCCTCATCCTCTTCCCTAGGCCCTTGCTTCTTTCTGTCCTGTCCCATTGGCATTGAGGACTTCCGAACCTGGTTCATTGACCTATGGAACAACTCTATCATTCCCTACCTACAGGAAGGAGCCAAGGATGGGATCAAGGTGAGCCCTACCCTCTTGACTCAACTGAAACTCCAAGATCAGGCTTGATTGAGCTAAGAATTAAGTGAAATTCTGTTGTAGCCTTAGCTACCAACTAACTAATAAATATGTTACACCAATAACGTTACTTAGCCTTTTAAATGTCCTCATATGTAAAAAAGGAGATAATACATTCTGTTCTGCCTAAATCAGTAGGTTGTTTTGAATGCAAAATGAAATATGTGGAAAGATTTTTTTTTATTTTTTTAAAGAGACAGAGTCTCACTTTACCGTCCTCGGTAGAGTGTAATGGCGTCACAGCTCACAGCAACCTCTAACTCCTGGGCTTAGGCGATTCTTTTGCCTCAGCCTCCTTGAGTAGCTGGGACTACAGGTGCCCGCCAGAATGCTCGGCTATTTTTTTTGTTTGCAGTTTGGCCAGCGCCAGGTTCAAACTTGCCACCCTCAGTATATGGGGCCGGTGCCCTGCCCACTGAGCCACAGGCGCCACCCGAAATATGTGGAAAGATTTTAAAACGTTAAAATGAAAATTTTGTACAAAAGGAGGATGTTACTTTTTTAAACCTCCTCAGTGTTCTAACCCGGGAATTAGGGCACAGTGATCAGTAAAGTCCATTCCAGCACTAGTGAACTGTGATGCAATGACTGGACCCTATTGGTCATGTACTATCATAAAAGTAATTTGTTATTGGGGTAAATAGCTCTTGATGATCCAGGAAATTTCTGAACTTCCACACTGATGCCAGAAATCATTATTTCATTTACAAATTGTGGTATTTTAAGGAAATTTTGCATCATTATTAATAGTTTTCCAATTTAAAAGCATTTTCACACTGATAACATCTGTTTTTTTCCAAGAAAGTCAGCAATTTTTTTTTTTTTTTGAGACAGAGCCTCAAGCTGTCACTCTGGAGAGAGTGCCATGGCATCACAACTCACAGCAACCTCCAATTCCTGGGCTCAAGCGAGTCTCTTGCCTCCACCTCCCAAGTAGCTGGGACTACAGGCACTGGCCACAAAGCCCAGCCATTTTTTGGTTGCAGCCGTCATTGTTGTTTGGCGGGCCCAGGCTGGATTTGAACCCAAGAGCTCAGGTGTATGTGGCTGGCGCCTTAGCCCATTGAGCGACAGGCGCCAAGCCATGTCAGCAATTTTTTAAAAGCTATTATAATGGCTCAGCGCCTATAGTCCAGTGATTATGGTGCCAGCCACATGCACAAAGGCTGGTGGGTTTGAACCAGCCTGGGCCAGCTAAACAACATTGACAACTGCAACAAAAAAATAACCGCGTGCTGTGGCAGGCACCTGTAGTCCCAGCTACCTGGGAGGCTGAAGCAAGAGAATCACTTAAGCCCAAGAGTTTGAGGTTGCTGTGAGGTCTGACGCCACAGCACTCAACCCAGGATGACACAGTGAGACTCTGTCTCAAAATAAATAAATCATAAAAGCTATTATAACTAAAGTTGAAGAATTTCATACTTGAAAAATAAAATTGAAGGGTCATAAGATTTGTACATATTAAATTTTAATGCAACCTAGATGTCCATTAACATATTAATGGATAAAGAAAATGTAGTCTTATACTAGCATACACTATGGAATACTATTCAGCCTTAAAAAAGAAGGAAATCTTGTCATTTGCAACAACATGGATGAAGATGGAGGACATTAAGTTAACTGAAAAAACAGTCACAAAAAGTCAAAATACCACATGATCTAACTTATATGTGGAATCTACAAAAGTAGAATTCATAGGAACAGAGAGTTGAATGGTGGCTAGCAGGGGATTGGTTAGGCAGAAGTTGGTCAAAGGATACAAAATTTCATGTAGATAAGAAGAACAAATTCAAGAGATCTTCTGTACAACTTGGTGACTGTAATGAATAACAATGTATTATACATTTAAAAATCATTAGACTAAATTTTAAGTGTTCTCACCACAAAAAAATAAGTACATGAGGTTATGCATGTTAATTAGTTTGATTTAGCCATTCTACAATGTATACATTTTTCAGAATGTCTTATACATTATAAATGTATGCAATTTGCAATTTCAAAATAAATTAAAAAAATAAAAATTAAAAAAAAAATTTTTAATTTTAATGCAGTCTGCTAAATTATCTTCCAAAATGCTTTTACCAGTTTGTACCAACTTAGTTTACTTTTTGGGAAACTGAGGAAAATTCTATGAGAATCAGAGCCTCAAGACTTAATTAACATTTGAGGAAATGCATGTTTTTGATGTTTTTGTGGAAACTATCAAAAGACTGTATGAATGAATATACTTCTATTTTTTTTTGGTTTTTTTGTTTGTTTGTTTGTTTTTGGACAGAGCTTCAAGCTATTGCCCTGGGTAGAGTGCTGTGGCATCACAGCTCAACAGCAACCTCCAACTCCTGGGCTCAAGCGATTCTCCTGCCTCTGCCTCCCAAGTAGCTGGGACCACAGGTGTCCACCACAAAACCTGGCTATTTTTTGGTTGGAGCCGTCATTGTTGTTTGGCAGGCCAGGCTGGATTTGAACCCGCCAGCCACTTGAGCCACAGGTGCCGAGCCTGAATATACTTCTAATCTGTAGACTCCCGCAAGTAATCATATTTGTCCTTCTCTCCAGGTTCACGGACAGAAAGCTGCTTGGGAGGACCCTGTAGAGTGGGTCCGGGACACTCTTCCCTGGCCATCAGCCCAACAAGACCAATCAAAGCTATATCACCTGCCCCCACCCACCGTGGGCCCTCATAGCATTGCCTCTCCTCCCGAGGATAGGACGGTCAAAGACAGCACCCCAAGTTCTCTGGACTCAGATCCTCTGGTGAGTAGAAGCCATCCTGGGATAAAAGTAAGAATTGCAGAACTGGAGGCTGAAGATACTGGCAAGGCCAGACCAAGAGGAGACCACTGAAGAACTCTGAATATGAGAATCCAGGGTTCTAAAGATCAAATGCCTAGGACCTAGCTTATGTTAAATAATTAGCATCCCAGCAACAGGTGTTCTAGCAAAGACCCAAGTCTCAGGTGCATCTCCGTAGGAATATTAGCCAAAGAACTCCAGCAATAGGACACATTACCTTCCTATTTCTGCCTCCCTCTGTTATTGTCCTGAAGACTGCTTCAGCTAAATGATGTCATATAGAACTCTTGTAGAAAGCAGACTGAGACAAGTAAAAACTGTGCTGGAATATTTGCAATGCCTGTCACCAAAAGAAGACTGGATCCAAACAGAAGAATGTACAAAGGATCTGAACAGGCATTGACCAGAGGAAAGGCAGATGGCAAATAAAAACATAAAAAGATCTTCCACCTTGCTAATAATTGAGGAAATAACAAATTAAAACAGGAGATGATTGGTTTTTCTTACCTTTTCTCCTTCATGAGAGGAACTCACTTCCAACTCTATTTGGAAGTAATCTAAACTTTCTCTTTGTATTTCCTAAATAAAATCTCTCTTTGCTACCCTGAAAAAAAAGAAAAAAAAAACAGATAATCATTTCAATTTGACAAAAATAGTATGTGTGGAAGCACAGACTTTTCATACTTAGCTGGTGGGCATAAGTTTATTGATAAAACCATTTTGGAGGATAAATTTGGCAGGTGGTATTCAAAGTTAATATGTGGAAATCCTACAACCTTGCAATTTTACCTTTCAAGGAGGAAATGCTTCCAATTTCATCATAATACATTTTTATTTAAATTTTGACTTTGTTGAAAATAGATGTTATCCATATAAAAATGCTTTTAAAATTAGAAAACTTTAATAATCAAATAGATAGAATGTGGAAGGCAGATTCAATAGAGAATGGGTCATGCTTACTTAGCCGAAATGGGGTATCCCAAGCTTAAAGTATTAAGGGGACAAAAGTGAGTAAAGGGAAGCAGGTGAATACCACCTGAGATGTTTAGACTTGACTTGAAGCAACAGGATTTATAAGCTGAGGAAAAACAAGTTCATAATAACACAGAGTGTGGCTGTTGGATTATAATAACCTGTTGGAAGAAGAAGTTGTTAGAGACAGCTCTATAGTACTTCTCATGTTCCTCCTAGTATTAGCTGGTATATACAGACCTTTTAGACTCCAACCACCTTGCAGGCAGAAGTGGTCTTGACATTTTTGGTATCCCTGCACATATCACAGCATGGCATCTTGTATAACGAGCACACTCCCAGGTGAGTGTTATACATGCACATGTTTACAATAGGGTTGAAGCAACTGGTACTGCCTTTTACTCTGAGCTCTTAATTACTTAGAAACCAAAGATTAGACCCATGATCTAGATTTTTTTTAGGTTTACCTCCTATGGGCGGGATCCAGACTCTCAACTCTCATTAATCCATCTTTTTGCCCTTCTTTAGATGGCCATGTTACTGAAACTTCAAGAAGCTGCCAATTACATTGAGTCTCCAGATCGAGAAACTATCCTGGACCCCAACCTCCAGGCAACACTCTGAGGGTCTGGCAGTCACTGTCACCCCGGACAGCAGGACGCTGGCATCAGCTACGTTAGCTCCTCCTCTCTCCTCTTCTTTCAGAGCACTGGCTCTCCATTCCCAGGAGGAGAACAGGAGGGAGGTGGAGGTGAAAGAGGAGGGGCAGGTTCTTGGTGCTGCACCTTTGAGAACTTCTAGTAAGGACTGGTGGGGTGAAGTTTGGGATCTTGAGTCCCCTAAATACATTCCTGGCCTCCTCTCATGACTTTGGGGAAAAGACGATTCTGGGTCTTTTCCTTGACTTCTTTCAATTATAAACTCCTCGGCTTTCCGGGAAGGGGTTCATAAGACATCAAAAAACTCTGTAGCAGTTCCTAACCCATTCTCGCAAATAACACTGAGAGAGACAGTCATGTGTGGGGAAATCTGGAGGGGGCAGGAAGCACCCCAGATTTCTTTGCAGACCCTTCCCAATTCCATCACCACTGCCAACAACTCTTCCCCCAGAGATCTGGCTAGAGCCCAGAAAAAGAAGCATGTGGTTTTAAAAATGTTTAAATCAATCCGTAAAAGGTTAAAAAAGCAAAACAGGAAAAAAATGAAGCTGGAGAGAGGGGAACCAGTTGCCAAGGTAGAAAGAGAGCTGCCCACTCCTGCCCTCTGGATGATGTAGGGGACGTTGACAAGACGGCTGCCAACCTAAGAAGTCACCAAACCACAAAAATACATTACAGCCTTCAGAGAAAGACAAGCTCTGTCTTTCTCCCCTCTAATTTAACATGCATGAGAGTCAATAAACCCACTTTTTTATTTTTGTTTTTTTAATTTTGTTTCTATTTTTTTTCCCATTTGCCTATTCATTTCACTTTGCTTTTTTTTTTCCCCCCATTTCCTCACATGTCCACAAGATGCTTGCGTTGCTTTTCCAGGGGCTAGTTTGGCTTTTCTGAGTGGGTTTTCTTTGCAGAAAATCTGATGCCTTCTAATTGGTACCAACTAGACACCTGCCATATCACCATCTTTGACATCCTTGGGGCTTATAGGAGACATGAAGCATTGGCTCAGAAGTAGTGGGAGAAGAGAAACCCAGTTCCCTTGACTTCCCTTTTGAGAAAACACGTTGTGCCTAGGAGCTCAGTTGCCAGCTTCTGGCATGATTGAGTTTGGAGCCCCATTTGGATGGAAGATCTACTCTGAGCTTCATCCTGGACTGGAGGAAAACCAGGAAATTGGAAATATTCCTCCGTCTTGTGGCCTGTTGGCACCTCACTGCACTACTCTGATGGTAGCCACTTTGCCGGGCTGAATCCAAGTATCCTAGCTGGCCCTTACTGTTTTGTTTTTGGTAAGTGAGCATTCACTTACAAGAGGCTGGACATTCATGTGAGATAATCCCAATCAGAATATAAGTTTCAAGGAGTTTGACTTAGTGGCCATTATCTGCTTCCAAAGAGATCTTTTCTTTCACAGAAGTTGCCCCTTTCCTGTTGCCCTGAAGGTCTGGCAGTCCCTGTTCTTTCATTTGACAAGTACTTTAACTGAGTACTCACTGTGTACCAGTCATTAAGTTAAAAAAACAAAAAAAAAGACAAGATTTGGGCCCTCAAGTTCACAGTCCAGTAGGAAATGTTAACCTCCATTAAGTGTACACCCCCATGTTATTTAGACCTTCAAGATCATCAAAGAAATATAGCTGAAACCCAAGGAGCCAGACAGAAAGAAGCCTTTGATTAGCTGTCCAATACACTGGGGGCAGAAGATCTGGGATCAGTTAAGATGGATCCTGAAAGACTATGGAATCTTGCATGTCTGGAGTGGGCAAGTCTGCTTCTACCATTTTGGAAGCCCCTGTGGGACCAGATTTCAGGCTGAGCTGCCTAGTAAGTTTCAGGGCTCTGCAGATCAGGAGTATGTGATGAGCCTGGGCTGAAGTGTTTGCTCTTCAGATTCCTAAGTAGCACAAGACTCAAAATCTATAGGCATACTAACCTGGATCACTCTTTTCCACCCAACCGAGAAGTAGCTGCAACTGAACCTTTATATCAAGATATTTTCATTTAGATCCACAGGATAGTCCAGACTGTCCCCCAGAAAAGCCCCTGCATTCACCTAGTGAATTCCCAGGAATGACAAGGTTCTCTATGATGGAGACCATTATTGCTATTGCTGCTAATTCCATGAGCTGTGAAGATCCCCAACCAACTCAGCTGTCAAATATGCAATTCTGTGGTGGGAAGAGGCTTCTTGTCCAAGGATGGTGCTGAAATCACTGCCTTAAGGTCTCTGCTGTGCAAAATGAGGAGGCTCCGGAGCTGGGTTCTAACTTAGAAGGAAGGGAAAACTGGATGGGCCTACTTGGGACTTAGGCCTCTGCTGAACCCTATCCTAAGCTCCAGTCCTGTGGCAGGGCTCAGACTTGTAATGCCATCTTAATCTGGTGGTTGAGCTCTTAACTATTTCCTGGTGCTGCCCAGCCAGTGCCTTCTGTCATGGATGTTACTGGCTACTTAAGAAAAAGAAGAGGGGAGAACCCTTTCTTTCATTCTAACTGCCTCAGACCCCAAAGGGATTCTTAGCTTTCTGGTAACTATGGATACCACCATGAATTTTACTTGGATCCTCAGCAGGCTGATTCTGGAGGCCTCTCTTGCTATGACTTTTCATTTCTATTTCCTGGGATCCACCACCCTCTACTCTCAGTTGACTGCTGCATTTAGCCCAGGTCTCCAATTGCTTTCCTCCAGAAAATGTTTCCATCTAGCAAGGGTGGTATTGAAGCCTCAGCTTTACCTGAGCTTGGGACCCTGTTTACTGTTGCACATCTGGGCCCTTCACTATGGGGATCAAACATCTCACAAAGGAATCATGGTTATGTGGCAACTGCAGAAGGTTGAGCCTCCTCATGGTGCTATAACCCCTTAGGACGCTCATCCAGACTTCTCTGAAGCAGAGGACCTGAGCTCCCCCGTCACTGCCCTAGAATTAATGGCAAGGAGCAAATCCACAGCATTTTCTCCTCCCTGTGCACCTGCTTCTTGGTTGAGGCTACTGGGATCCCTCAAAGAAAAACTGGGTCCCATAGCTAAATTCCTAACCTCCAGCCACCTTCAGAAGAATCTAGCCTATCTAATACTGGAATTGTGCTATTCCCTTCCTCTCCAGCCCCCAACACCAAAGTTGGCTAGGACATGACATGGTTCAATAAATACTTGATGTCAACCTACAAGGAGAGCCAGAGCTCCAGGAGAGGTTCCTCAGCAGAGACCCTCTCATTTCTGGATGAAGAAGACCAACAAATTTTGTCCGATGTACTTCTCAGTTCTTGCCTAGGCACTAAAAATAAAATACTGGGTAATTGGAGGCTAATATGGGGCCTGATGTCTGTGTGTGTGTGTGAGCAGTTTGCTGTTGGTGTTTCTTATCTTCTGAGGCTTCATAGAATATTTTTTAAAAATCTATGCTTTGTGGCAGCTCTACGGTGCTTATCTGTCTTTTGTGTAAATCCTTATACCAACGTCTTTGTTATGTAGTCCAAGCATTGGGAAGGTAGAGGCTGGCAGGGAAGAATAATTTGCTGAAAGTCCATGGGAAGACCCTACAATGAAACCCTTATTGGTTGGGGTACTATGCTTTGGTCTTGAATTGCCGGCCTGCCAAATAGTCCACACTCCTTAAGGACTTAAGACATGATATTTTTTCCTTTTCATTTCTTGCTTTCTGGTTTCCCTGTTCTGCAGGACTCAAATGTGGACCTTACCTCACCATTTCTTTACCTCTAGCTCCCTGAGATAAGGGGCACGCTATTCAGAGGGATACCCCCTTAGAGTGGTCTGAGAAGTGGTAGGCTGCTGCTTCCCACAGACACCTCACACCATCACCTATAATGGAACCCATACATAGAAACTCTACATATAGGTGAAATTTACCTGACTAAATGATACTCAGTCTTACAAACCAGGACCAAGGAGATGCTACATGAGACCTTAAGGATTTTTTTTTTCTTTTTGCCATGTGTTTGGGAAAGGAAATTGTCCTAATCACACATTTAACATAGAGGTCAAGTGCTGAAGTAACCCAGATCACCAAATGCAGCTCCTCATCATACTTTATTTTTTCTTTCCTTAATCTTGGGCATTACCTAAGCTACAACTAAGTAGTAGTTTCTATAAGCTAAGATGAGATGAAAAAAAATGTGCTTTTGCAGAGAGTTTATTAATGGAGAGGGATATACTAATGCTGATATACTCTTATGATGAGTCCTGGTGCGTGGCCCCCTGAGGAGGCCATAAGTAATGAAATGGTCTAAGGGATACTGTTTCCAAAAGGCCAAAGCCTGAAGATATAGCCGTTTACAATTCAGTCAGCCTTATAGTTTCATGAGTCCTTAACCTGATCAGGGATATACAGGGCCACCAGCTTGGCTAGCCCTGGTAGCAAGCACTGCCAGCCACAGATCTTGGAAGAGGCGGTAGTAAATAGGAGGATGGCACAGCCCTGGAGGGAGGAAACCTATCAAGATTTGGAAGCTGCAGGAAGACCAAGACAGTTGAAAATTAAACCTATGTATATTAGAACCTTCTAGTTTGATGTTCTGGCCATTTAAATAAGGTTATGCCATGAATTTTCTGCGACAAGGGTAGTCATGGAAGTAAGTGAACCCCTAGATCCTTGATTCCATTCAAAGTGTGATTTCCCAACCAGCAGCATCAACATTTGGGCAGTCATTAAGAATGAAATCCTGGGGTGGCGCCTGTGGCTCAAAGGAGTAGGGCACCGACCCCATATGCCAGAGGTGGTGGGTTCAAACGCAGCCCCGGCCAAAAACCACACAAAAATAAATAAATAAATATTTTAAAAAAAGAGAGAGAGAGAGAAAAAAAGAATGAAATTCTCAGCCCCATCCCAGATCTACTGAATCAGAAATTCCATGGAGCGTGTTGTACAAGCCCTCCTGGTGATTCTGATGCCCACTAAAGTTTGAAATTCCCCTTTAGAGTATCAGAATCCCACTGAGGGGCTTTAGTACCCAAGTAAGAAGGTTCTAGTTTATAATTCAGACTTTAACGTTAATTTCAAAGTCACCTTATCTTGCTTCCTTATATTTCTCTTTTTACTTTTATTTTAACAAAGAATAGGTAAGAGTGTTGTTGAGCAGAGGATAGAGTGTTTATATCTTTCCCAGTTCAGAGAAGTATGTCATGCTTCTGAAATTTCTACCTAGCGAACTAAGGGGCTTCAACACAGGAAAGCAGTTGGAGGGCTCTTCTACATTGCTCTTCTGGTAGATTATTTGATTCTATTCTGAGCCTTTTCTGATTATATAATAGGACGAGAAAAGTGAAAAAGTGTATTTCCATGACAACGTGTTCTCCCAGCAACATCTCTCCTTTTTTTGAGTTATAAAGGACACTTCTGGGCCTGAGGACCTGGCCAGAACCTCCTTCCCCAAGGCAGCTAACTGCTGTAGGGCTCCAGTGTCCCAGTAAGCATGTTCCACTCACTCAGTGGAGAGTCCTAAATAATGAAAACACAGCACTGGGCACCTAAGTCCTTGGGCTCATCCTTTCTTTTCCCCACACCAGGATCTGGAAACAGAACTACTCAGACAAGACAAAAGAATAAAATCCTTTTTAAAAAAAAGTCTAAGAAGAAGGCAGGTGCAGTGGCTCACACCTGTAATTCTAGCACTCTGGGAGGCTGAAGAGGGAGGATCACTTGAGCTCAGGAGTTTGAAACCAGCCTGAGCAAAAGTGAGACCCCCATCTTTATTGAAAAAAAAAAAAAAGGAAGGGTATATGGGACACCTCTTTGGTGTGGGACACAACTACAATAGGGATTCTACCTAACAAATGCAAACATTGTAACCTAATTGTACCCACACATTAATCTGAAATAAACAAACTAGCCAGGTATAGTGGCATGCGCCTATAGTTCCAGCAACATGGAAGGCTGAGCCCAGGAGTTTGAGGTTACAGTGAGCTATGATCAGATGATGCCTTGGCACTCTACACAGGCAATATAGCAAGACTGTTTCAAAAAAAAAATAAAGGCTGTGCACTGTGACTCATCATCTAGCACTCTCAGAGGCCAAGGCAGGTGGAATGCTTGAGCTGAGGAGTTCAAGACCAGCCTGAGCGAGACCTCATCTCTACTAAAAATAGAACAACTGGCTGTGCGTTATGACATGCGCCTGTAGTCCCAGCTACTCGGGAAGCTGAGGCAGGAGGATCACTTGAGCCAGAGTTTGAGGTTGCTGTGAGCTATGATGTCATGCACTCTACCCAGGGTGACAGAGTGAGACTCTGTCTCAATTAAAAAAAAAAAAAAAAAAAATTCTAAGAAGAGCTTCCTATCTTTCCAAACTCAGAGACTAGCTTATGGGACCATGGAGAAGAGGTTGTTTAGAACTGGTTTTGTTTCAAGTTTGTCAATTTTCCCCCATGAGAGAACATTAAGCAGAACACAAAGAAAGAGAGTACTAAGAACAGGTCTCATGAGTTCTGAAACTAAGCATTTGGAGGAAGGACTAAAGCCTGGAGAAAACAATTGCACTAAATCACCTCCTTGGCCCCCAGAAGGCTGATGATGAGTCCTTTGGTCATCTGTGTGGTCTTCCTGCTTCACTGCCACTTCTCTAAGACTAAAGATAGTGAGGTATTAAGGCAAGAGCTCTTATATGGAAGCCGGTCTCTTTGCAACTGCTGTGCCTCCCATTTCCTTTCTTTTTAATTTTTTTAACCAAAAAAATAATCTTTTTTTTAAAAAATGAATTCCAACCCCTGCTAGCTTCCTCCCCACGCCCCATCCTGTTTATGTGATGGAGTCTGTCTTTCTCAAATGCATGGTGTTCCTCAGGTGAAGGGTGGCAGAAGTTTTTGCAACACTTTTTTTTTAAGTTATTGGGAGCAAAACCCCAAACCAGATTATGTGTGTGTCTGTATGTTTGTGTTTTTTTCTCATTTAACCCACTCCTCTCCAACCTACCCGCTTTTATATCTAATGTAGGAAGGCAAAACTGAATCTGGAAAGCAAACCATTGTATATAGTTGCGGTAACAATCATGAAGAGAGCTGGGCTGTCCCTTCTGTAATTCATCTTAAATAACAAATTGGTTAAGAATTCAATTTATGCCAGGGCCAGCTGAAGAGGCCTTCCCTATTACCAGAGGCCCCCCTCATCTGGGCCCTCTGTCTATCAGGCATGTCTCCTCCCAGCAAGAATCATCTGTTCGATACCATTGCGTTTCAATAAAGTTATCTCCTGTACTGTCCATTGGTTCTCTCTAGCTACCTCTCTGCCTGGTTTCTGTCTCCATTTATCTTGTGTCTCATTCCTTGATCTGGAAGGTGTGGTCATTTGCCTAATGCAAACGTAAAACCCACATGCCTGGAAATATCTGTTCCCCAAATCCTAAGCAAGAATCTCTTGACTCCTTTGGTTGGCGGGGAGGGAACTTGCTTGCACGCTAACGCTGGGGACATAGTAGCCTTCACCAGGACTCAAAACACTCAGCCCCAAAATAGGTCTCCATCTGCTGCCACAATGTTTGAAGATACAGTACCCTCTGGACTTCCTTCAATTCTCTTCTTGGTATACAAAAAGAAGCTGTTCTAACATAGTTTATCTTCTCTTGGCCACTGGAAGAAGGAAAATAAGTCTTACTATTCCCCTTTGCAGAAATGCAGGGTTCAGGGAGCAAAATTTTTCCTATGAAATTGTTGTGATAACACGATTCACCTCTACCTTATCATAGGAGGTAACAAATGTGTTTAGAGCTCTCATCAAGCCAGGTAGTGGTCATATCTGAGGCAGGAGGATCACTTGAGCTCAGGAGTTCAAGTCCAGCCTGGGCAACATAATGGGACTATGTGACCCCATCTTTTATAAATAAATAAAACTGAGAAAGCATTCTTTCGGAAGAATCCTCAGATGAGGTGACTTAAGCCCTAACTGTTAAGGGTTTAGCATCTGCAATCTTAAAAGTGACCTAGGGATTGCTAACTGGTTTCCTTTACCATGAAGGAATAAGCCCACTTGGTAAAGAGTTCCCGGAAATCATTTCTAAGGCACTTAAATCTGAATAGCTTACTAAGAAATACCTGTTCCTCTATGCTCCAGAACCTTCCACTCCAAAAATAAGCTATTCCATCCCTTCTGCCACTACATGCCTGCCACTCTGACCTGCATTTTAAACCCTTTGCTCTAATCCTCTCCACCTGCTCCACTACTCATGAATTTTATGCATATCTCTATACTTAGGGCCATTTCCTACAATAAGCCAGTTGGCCATATCAAACTACCCTTGCTCCTCCACCCCTTAAATATCCAGTTATAATTTCTCAGGGAAAAAGTTCATATACTCTTAGCTAATAGGACTTGTTCTCAAATAGTCATTTATAGTCACTCTGGAGGAAATACTTTTTCACATGCAGGTGCTGTCCCCTGCCCATTAACTTTCTAATTTTCAAGTTGGGCTCATCTAGGCTGGAAAACCAAGGCCTCCCTACTGCCCAGTTCACTTCAGTTTCTTTTCCCCCATCTTTGGATTCCTGAGGCTAAGAGATGAAGAGACTCACTTGAGCCAACGTTTTTTTAGTGTTCGCATTAAAAAAGAGAATGGTTTAAAATAGGGGCCTTTTCTGGGCAAGGCATGGTGGCTCAAACCTGTAATCCCAGTATTTTGGGAGGCCCAGGAGTGAGGATAACTTGAGGCCAGGAGTTTAAGACCAGCCTGGGCAACTTGGTGAAATCCCATCTGTTAAAAAAAAAAAGGAAAAGGAAATTTTAAGCTTGGGCGCAGCACAGTGCACCTGTAGTACAGGAGGATCCCTTGAGCTTAGGAGTTGGTGATTGCAGAAAGCTGTGATCACGCTACTTACTGCACTTCAGCCTAGACAGCAGAGGGAAACCCTGTCTGTTAAAAAAAAATTCTTTTTCTGACCTAGGGTCCTATATTCTTTTTTTTTTTTTGAGACAAAGCCTCAAGCTGTCACCCTGGGTAGAGTGCAGTGGCATCACAGCTCACAGCAACCTCCAACTCCTGGGCTCAAGCGATTCTCCTGCCTCTGCCATCCCATCCCTGTAGCTGGGATGACAGGCGCCCGCCACAACGCCCTATATCATGGCCATTATTCCAAGTGAGACTGCAAACTTCCTGTGCAACTTTTGGAAAGTTCTCTAACCTCTCAGAGGCTCAGTTTTCACATAAATCCAAACCTCGACGCGCGGTCGCGGTGGCTCACGCCTGTAATCCTAGCACTCTGGAAGGCAGAGGCGGGATCGCTTGAGCTCAAGAGTAGACCAGCCTGAGCAACAGCGAGAACCCGTCTTTACAAAAAACTAGAAAATTAGGCGGGCGTGGTGGCCCGCGCCGATAGTCCCAGCTACTCCGACCGCTAAGGCAGGAGGATCGCTTAAGCCCAGGAGTTGGTGATTGCGGTAAGTTATGAAGACGCCATTCCATCCCAGCCTGGGCTACCGAGCAAGACCTTGTCTCTAAAAAGAAAAAAAAAAAAAGACAGCGATCCCTGCCGAGAAAAGAGCAGTTTTCGTTCAGGCGACAGGTGGCGCTGTCTATGGAGGCTTAGACCCATTCCCCGCCCTCCGCCCGCTTCTGTGCGCACGCGCGGCTTCGTGGATTGGCCGCGCGCGGGAGCCGTCATTCGGTGGCGGGTCCCGGCCGTGGGGCTGGCGGGCTGAGGGGAGAAAAGATGGCGGCAGCGGCGGCGGCTGGTGCGGCCTCTGGGCTGCCGGGTCCAGTGGCACAAGGATTGAAAGAAGCGTTAGTGGATACGCTCACCGGGATCCTGTCCCCGGTGCAGGAGGTGCGGGCGGCTGCCGAGGAACAGATTAAGGTGCTGGAGGTGACAGAGGGTGAGTGAGGCGGGACCGTCACGAGGATGGCTCAGCGGCACTATCCACTGACCGCAGCTCCGGACCGCCAGGGGACATGGGGAGCCTGAGCCAGTTGGAGATGTGGGCGCCGAAGAGTGGAGTAGGAAGCGGGAGGTTGATGTCGCTGCGAAAGTCCCGGGAGGGGAGGCGCGCCTGAAGGAGCGGGTCGGGGGGGTGGAGCCTCGGGGGCGAAGGGAGGGTGGAGACTTGAAGAGACAGATGGAGCCTGGGATCTGCGGAGCGCAGAGATGGAGCTAGACTTGGTGCTTTTGGAGGAAGTCGCGCGGGCTGGGAAATACTTTTTGAGTTCAGGACCAGGGTCTTTTGATGTTCTCTTGACCAGCTTGCTTATTCTAGCATAAGGGTAGGGGGAGCTGTTAGTAGAAGTGGGGAGAGGGTTCAGTCTTGGGAAAGCAGCTATCAGAGCTTAGTAGCTGTCATCACACGAGTTTCTACGTCTTGGTTATAAACCTAGCCTGTTGTTTGTACTCTTAATGGCTTCCCAGAATTAAGTTAAATGCTTATGCAACTCCTTCACCTTTCTGACCATACTCACCGTTTATTTTCAAAATAAATTGTACTTATTAAATACCTTTGTGCATTTCTCTGTAGGGGAACCGATCATCCTTTGCTTTTGACTCTTTGTCCTCATCCTCTTTACTGTGTGCCTTAAAGTGATGAGGAAAATAAACTACTGATCTGAGATTTTCTGTCGTTTTCCAGCTCAGTGAGCCATTCGCCGTAACCAATGTAGTCACAATTTAATTCTGAGGCAAGAGAAGGGAAAATCTTCTTGGTCTTTTTTTTTTTCCCCCTTCCTTGGTCTTTTTGTAAGAAGTTTATCTGGTAGGAGCTTCACTGACTTCAAATCCTTAGAATCCCCCAACTTAGCAGAATATTTCCACACTACTGAAAGATTTCTTCTGAGTTACGGGAAATTGTCTGTAATCTGAGCACTCATACACAAAACCTTGAGTTAACTCTCCTATTAAATTTACTTTTATTGAAAAGCAAATGTTCAACCTCCCCCTTAAATTTAGTTTTATTTTCTCTCATAATGTAAAAGAGCTGTTGCAAACAAATTTCCTTCTCTTGGAAATATGTTGTAGTTTGGAATCTTACAAGTTAAGGACCATTTTGTTTTGGTCTTTTTAGTTTTTTTGTTTTTTGTTTTTTAGACAGAGTGTTACTCTGTTGCTCCAAGGTAGCGTGCCAGGGTCTCAGCCTAGCTCACTGCAACCTCAAACTCCTGGATTCAAATGATCCTCCTGCCTTAGCCTCCTGAGTAGTGGGACTACAGGTACCTGCCACAATGCCCAGCTAATTCCTCTGTTTTTAGTAGAAGTGAGGTTTCCCTCTTGCTCAGGCTGATCTCCAACCCAGAGTGCTAGAGTGAGACACTGTGCCTGGCTTTAAGGACCAGTTGTAATTGTCAATTAAGGATCTTGAAGGCTGAGTTGTAATTGTCATTGTTGTATAAAATATCAGATCCTACAAGAGGTGGAACCACTGGATTAAGAGAAAGTTGTTTGAGAACCATTCATAACTAGTTTTTATAGGCCCTAGGTAAAATGCCTTTGTTCACATTAATGTGTCTGTTCTTGGGTATGAGGAAGAGTGACAAAGCAAGGAATCTCATCATATTCAAGTTGCTACTGAGGCAAATTGATCCTAATTAAACCTTTCCTGAATAATTCCTAGTGTCCCTGATGCCTCAAATGCATGTATGGCACCTTTCTATGAAAGGGGAACCCGCAATATGCTTGACTAGAGAAAAAAAAAAAAAGAAAGGGGAACCTTTGGTCATGTATAAACTGTCATAACAGCTCCACATATAGCTCTGATCTCTTCAACATAGCCAAATGCTATAGTTTCATCTAGGCAAAGTCAGTTGTAAACTTCTTGGAGGTCTTTCTGAAGCTCTGCTCTTTGCCTTTCTTCATTTGGGGGGGTCTTGAAGTGAAAATTTAAATTTCAGAAGTACAGAATTTTGATCTTGGCAACTGGTGAGAAATAGAATGACTCTCCTTCATTCCCTCTGCCCCCAGAACTTACTGGTATTGTGCTATCAGGTGTGCTATGAGAATAATGGAAAGGTGTTAATGCAATGACCTGATATTGGTAGTCTAGTCGTAAGGCCTATGACTCAGGTTTAGAATGTGGCTGCAGGACTGAATCAAGTCCCTGGAGTTGAGTGCAGTGCTTTGGACCTGGAGTTTGTTCGTGTCTTTAAAATGGTCTGGCTCCGTATGTTTATCAAAAAAACTATAGTGATTCAATCCCTTCTGTACCTATTTCTAGATGGACGATGGTAATCCTTTCCTAAAATACAGTATCCTTCTCTCCTTTTCTCCTTTTTTGGCCTTTAACAAGTTGTTTTTGCCATTGGGTCCAGAATGCTTCCCATTTAATAGTCTGTCTGAATCTCTCAGATGTTTCCTGATGTAGTCTAATTGTTTCTCTCTACCAGCCATAGTCCTTCTTTACATGGAAATGTAGCACCTGGCTTCCCAGCTAGGGTTTAGCCAACTATCTGGCCTGATGAAACTGGCAGGGCATTGCTTCTGTTATTAGAAAGCTCTGCAGATAGGGTGGTGCCTGTGGCTCAGTGAGTAGGGCGCCAGCCCTATAAACCAAGAATGGCTGATTCAAACCTGGCCCCGGCCAGACTGCAACAAAAAAATAGCTGGGCATTGTGCCAGGTGCCTGTAGTCCCACTACTTGCGAGACTGAGGCAAGAGAATCGCTTAAGCCCTAGAGCTGGATGTTGCTGTGAGCTGTGACACTAAGATACTCTATCGGGGGTGACAAAGTCAGACTTTGTCTCTAAAAAAAAAAGAAAAGAAAAGAGAAAGAAAAAAAGTTCAAAAGAAAGCTCTGCAGACCAAAGTAAGGGGTGATTCCTGCTAATGAATGAACAAATTACTTTCCACTTCTTTGGAGTTACTTCACATTTTAGTTTTATTCTAGCAGAATAAACCTTGCTTTCTGGTTCTAGGAAACAGTATTCCTTAAAATTTGAAGTTAATGAGAGGACTTGTGTCTATTATTTGTTTCTAGTAATCTTTTGATCTTTTTTTTGAACGTACAAGATCAGATGACAACCAGCTCTAGTTCCTTTGTCCTTTGAAATAACCACACTGTCTTTGTGAGCCATTTATTATTGCCTCACATAGGTGACTGATCTTATCTGGTCCTTAAGATTAACTGGTCTATTCCTTTTACTAACGTGGTATGTTATCTTCCTTAGGGCTAAGTAATGATTGCTAGTCATGAATATTAAGTGGAAGAACCTCTAATTGGTGGGGAAAGGACATAGATTAGTAGTAGTTAACTCCCTGTTAAAAAAAGGACAAACAAGAGTGGTTGACATGATCTGATGAAATTGTACCATAAATGAGATTTTTTTTTTTTTTGAGAGAGAGATTCTCACTATGTTAACCTTGGTAGAGTGCTGTGGTGTCACAGCTCATAGCAACCTCCAACTCTTGGGCTTAAGCGATTTTCTTGTCTCAGCCTCCCAAGTCGCTGGGACTACAGGTGCCTGCCACAATGCTCGGGTATTTTCTTATTACAATTGTCATTGTTGTTTAGCTGGCCTGGGCGAGCTCGAACCCACCAGCCTTGGTGCATGTGGCTGGTGCGGTAAACACTGTGCTATAGGTGCCGAGTTATAGATGAGAGTTTAAGAAGCAATTTTCTTCAATTATCTTAGAAAACAGAGGTTACTGGCGCCTAAAGTACATCCTGATCATTTAGTAAGCCAGCTGATATTTTCTGAGACATAACTTGCCTGTAATTAATTATCTTATTGTCTAGATAATGTGCACCCATTTTCTTAAACCAAGCAAGTGTGTGAAGCTGAGAGATCCACCAGACTTATATAGTGTGTCAGTATGAAAAAGATCCAGGTAGATTGCTTCATCAACTTGGTTATCCTAGAATGATTTTCTTGAGCCCCTGTGTTTGCAATTTTTTATAGGCAGTTGGAGTCAGGGAAAAGCCATCAAACCTCAGAATATTTAAAGTCTATTTAATTAGAGAAGATGGTTCTAGTAACCACCTTCTTCAGATAGCACTCATTCCCATCCTGAATTGAATAGGACGTTGCTTGAAAGTTTAGACATTCCTATGCCATACAGTACTTAGCAGGCAATTTTTTTTTTTTTTTTTTGCAGTTATTGGCCAGGGTTGGTTTTGAACCCACCACCTTCAGCATATGGGGCTGGCACTCTAGTCCTTTGAGCCACAGGTGCCGCCCTCTTAGCAGGTAATTTTTAAGCCCTTCATTTTTCGTAGGAGAATTGAGATTTTGAGGTTGATCAACAGTTTGCAGGAATTTAGGTGTACCAAAGAAGGGTAAAAATAAAGCTTTTTGATTTGTTAGAGCATTCGTCTGATTCCATTTAATTTAATAGGCAGGGTTGTATCAACCATTTTATAAACATAGTAATTAAAAAGACTAAAAAAGGTTGTGAACTGCCAAATGTCTTTTTTGTCAAAATCTGATATTCTCTATTCAGCCTTGTCAACTCTTTTTGTCTGATGTATAGTAAAATCATGAGAATGATCATCTTTTGAAATGTCAGCTCTTTTTTTTCGGTGTATTTATGCTTTACTTTTTCATATCTTAAGAATGAAGTTCTTTCCTTCCTTTTCTTCATTTTTCTCTACTTTCCTCTAAGAATAGCATCACCCAAATGGTGGAATGAGTTGCTTTCATTCAAAAGCTTTAATTCTCCAGCATAGCACAGACTTTCTTATATAACTAGATATAGACACTAGGTCATATTCTTCTTTTAGTTATTTCTTTTTAACCTGTTAGAAATGAAGATACTTCCCCCATCATTTGGTCTTGCCTTGTTCCCAGCTGAGATGTCAAAGAGAATACATTTTTCTTTCCCTCTACCATTATTATGTTGAACTGGGGAGGGGGGAAATATATTATCCCTCACCTTTCCTCGCATTCAGATGCTGCCCAGATATTTGTGTTGATTTCCCCATCTTATATGCCTAGAGAAATGATCCTGCTGGCTAGAAGTTTGCTTTCTGGTTCTCATGGGCACTTTTCTGGCTCTTTTGCAGTATAGCGTAAACACTGTCCACCTGCGAAGGGCACCCCTCAAGGATCCAGACGCACTCCTGGGCATGTGGCGGGCACTGAGCCGAGCGGAAGGCGGCCACGCTCGGATAAAGGCCAGTGGTGGAGTTTCTTTTTCCTTTCAGATGTGGTTTTGTGGTGTTTACCCATCCCCATAAGAAATAGGGGCTACTCCAGAGCTCTACTTAAAATTCTGCCCTCCAGATAATCACTGTTCAGAGTTCTTCCTGCTTTTTAGTTGTCTGTCAAAGACTGCCAAGTCTTATGTCTCTGGTAGACCCTTCAGAACAGTAGCATGTATTTCTTGTCTTTTCTTTTTTTTTTTTTTTTTTTTTTTCTGTAGGGGGAGAAAGGGCCTTACTCTTTTGCCCCAGCTGGAGTGCAGTTGTGTTGTCATAGCTCACTCCTGGGCTTAAAGGATCTTTCTGCCTCAGCCTCTCAAGTAGCTTTGGACTACAGGTGTGCCACCATGCCTGGCTAATTTTTTTATTGTTTGTAGAGATAGGATCTCCCTGTTGCCCAGGCTGGTCTTGAACTCTTGGCCTCAAGCAAGCCTACCTTGGCTTCCCAAAGTGCTAAGATTACAGATACGAGCCACCATACCCAGCCTTGTATTTCTTAATGGATTCTTTGTCCTCTATGCTTTCCTCTGGATTTTCCCTTTTAAGCCAAGTTTTAGATAGATAATGTTTTTGCCAGATGGGGTGAAAGGAAAGAAAGAGGAGCAAACATAATAAGAGAGGGGAGCAATAGACTAAACAAGTCTAGAGAATAAAAGAGGGCAAAGGATTTCTTGGAAAGAAGTCAGGTTACCATTGTGTATTGGAGTAAAGGTATTATTAAGAACCTAGAGTCAAGGTGAAAATGATTCAAAAAACACACCTACCTTTATTTCACCTTGAGAAAAGGAACTAGAGAAATTAAATTTTCTAACAAAATAACCTTAGAAAGCTAAGTTCATATAGCCCTCTTGGCAATGTTCCCCTTTAGCTTACTTTATAGATTGAATTCTAGTTTACTCTTAAATGTTCCTTTCTAAGCAAAACAAAATAAACTAATTATATATGTCTGTGTCTCTTGTATTTTCCCTGCTTTAATCATCCCAAAGTAAATTATTCAGCTATTCTGTCTAATATTTTCTATGGAAATTATGTTAAAGACACCAATTAGTAAAACTAGAAATTTTTCAACACAACACATACAGAGTTTACCATCAACACCTTACCAGCACTATGACTTCTTGGAAAGAGTTCTTCATATAGCTTTTAAGTAAACTAAAGTTTTGTGGGTATGGCTCTCTTTTATAGTGAGTGATATCCTTGTATTTCCAATGGATAAGTGTCCAGACAGAATAAATTGGGTTAAACAAAATAGTAAGTTTTGTTTTCTCTCTTATATCTCCCTATAACCAAATACAGATGAGTTATTTGCGTTTATGAGGTTTTTGAACTAGAGTTGATTATGTGGTCATCATTTTTTAAACTCTGAGGGCCTGTAGAGAAGAAAATCTATTCTTTTCATCCATTCTATTTTAAAATTTGTCTTTAGTTAACAGTGAAGGTATTCTTTGAAAATGTCCTTTGTCATCAAGGATTTTGAGCCTTACATGTTACTCACACTTTCAAGCTGCTCTTCATATGTGAAGGAAATAAACTTTTAGAGGAAATCGTTCTTAAAATACTTGCAGTTATACATCCCCTGGTTGACTTAGGTTTCTGGCCCCCAGATGGGTCTTAATCTTCTCATGATCTCTTATTCTTGTATTCTTGTCATCCTTTATAATCTCAGTGATGTGTGAAACAAGGTCGTTAATGGAATTTGGGGTGTGATCTTTTATTGGTTACCAGACACAATTAATGTATGATTATATTAAAGTGAAGACCTCCCAGCTATTGTGACCATCACCAGAGTGCTACCTTCTCCTGGCACAGATATGGAAAAAAATGTATTCATGCTAAGTTTTTCTCTGAAGAGCATTCACTGGTTGATAAGAAATGCCACCCTCCCCACAAAACTGTGACAATATATAAAGGTTGCCTGGTCTTCATGCTCTAATGACTCTTTTGATTGGTACCAGTGTGGACTAATGGAAAATGCGTGGTTCCTTCTCCCTTCTGTGTGCTGTGAATACTCTACATCTGTCAGAGTATTTGTGTTTCATTGGAAGAATAGTTGTTGAGATTTGTTTAAGCTTTATGGTCACAACTCAATTTTCAACCCCTTCTCAGAAAGTCTTATTTTATTCTTCAGTATCTTTTTCACACTCTATGATTGAAGATTTTGTTCATTTTGATTTTGTTTTAGTTGGTTCCTGTGATGATAATCTAAAAATTGTGCTCTTGCCAGGAACATTAAAAACCCACATCATAGTGGCCCATGCAAAAATTACTTCAGTAGTGCCTTAAAGGAAAATACTGTATGTCCCAGATAATTTATGAAAATACCTGAAAATCATTCTGAAGGAAGTCATATAAGGCACACCAGAATTGGTTCACTGTGTCCGGGGAGGCCACGCCTGGGTGAACAAAGACGTTCTAAGCAGACTTGAGGTATGAACTTAACATCCATTATCACACTAAATATCTGAAGTAGAAATGTGGATGCCCTTACTAGTGCTTTTTCTTCTTTATCTTCCTTTGAATGGATTTCACATATACATTTTAGAGTGCTTTTTAAAATTTTCATTAAACTTGGTCATTGGTATTCAAGAGGTTTTTCTAAATTATATATGACTCATTTGTGTTTTAGAGTCAGTTTTGAAAATTGACTCTTACATCTTTGGATTGTAGACATTTATTGATTATAAATAGATTTTACAGACTTAACCAGAGTCTGAACTAGCCAAGCTAATCCTAGGAATTAGAATGGATTGCAATATCCATAAGGGTAATTCTGCAGATTTTTGAGTGGAGTGTTTACTTGTGATTTAATCAATTAAATAAATGTTTTAAAGAGAATGTGGCTACTTTTGCTGTAGTCATACCAGAAAAAATCCCCCTTTCCTTAAGAGAAGTCAAAAACCGCAACATAAAATAAGGGCATAGAAAGCATGAGTTAAGAATCTAAGAATTCAGGGCTGGATGGGGTGGCTCACACCTGTAAACCTAGCACTCTAGGAAGCAGATAAGAGAGGATCCCTTGAGGTCAGGAATTCAAGACCAGTCTGAGCAAGAGTGAGAGACCCTGTCTCTACTAAAAATAGAAAAATCACCCAGGCATTATGGCAGGTACCTATACTCACAGCTACTCAGAAGGGAGGCTGAGGCAGGAGAATCACTTGAACCTAAGAGTTTGAAGTTGCTGTGAGGTAGACTGATGGCACTGCACTCTAGCCTGGGGCAATAGAGTGATACTCCTGTCTTAAGGAAAAAAAAACAAACTAAGAATTCAGTAAAAAAGCAGGATGTAAAATACAAAAAATAACTTTCAGGCTCGGCGCCTGTGGCTCAACAGGCTAAGGCACCAGCCACGTACACCTGAGCTGGCGGGTTCGAGTCCAGCATGGGCCTGCCAAACAACAATGACGACTGCAACCAAAAAACAGGCGCCTGTAGTCCCAGCTACTTGGGAGGCAGAGACAAGAGACTCGCTTGGGCCCAGGAATTGGAAGTTGCTGTGAGCTGTGGTATCACAGCTCTCTATCCAGGGTGACAGCTTGAGGCTCTGTTTCAAAAAAAAAAACTTTCATATACACAAACAATAAAGGATTAAAAGATGTAACAATTTAAAAAAAATACTGGTGGGCTTGGTAGCTCACACCTGTAATCCTAGTACTTTAGCAGGCTGAGGAGGGAGGATCGCTTGAGCTTAGGAGTTCAAGACCAGCCTGAGCAAGAGGAAGACCCCATCTTTACTAAAACTAGGAAAACTAGCTGGGCATTGTGGCAGGCACTTGTAGTCCCAGCTGCTTGGGAGACTGAGGCAAGAGGATCACTTGAGCCCAAGAGTTTGAGGTTGTTGTGAGCTGTTATGCCATAGCACTCTACCAAAGGTGACAGAGTTAGACTCTATCTCAAACAAAACAAAACAAAACCATTTACAATAGAAATAAAAAAGATTAAATACTTAGGAATAAAGTTAACAGGAAATATGTAAAAGCCTATTAGAGAAACTTTAACATTCCTGAAAGACTTAAAATTAGATATGAACAAATGGATAGGAAAATTCAACATTCTAGATGAGCTAGACAAGTTGAATCAAAAGTTCATATCGAAAAACAAGCTTGGAAGAATAGCTTCAAAAATACTGCGCCTGTAATCCTAGCACTCTGGGAGACTGAGGGAAGTGGATTACTTGAGTTCAGGAATTTGAGACCAGCCTGAGCAAGAGCCAGACCTTGTATCTAAAAAAAAGAAAATAGCCAGGCATTGTGGCATGCACCTATAGTCCCAGCTGCTTGGGAGGCTGAGGCAGGAGAATCACTTGAGCCCAAAACTTTGTGGTTGCTGTGAGCTATGATGCTGCAGCACTCTACCAAGTGTGATAAAGTGAGACTCTGTCTCAAAAAAAAAAAAAACTGAAAAAGGAAAACTATGAGAGGGACTAGCTCTGTCAGACATTTAAATATTATATAAAGCCTATGTATTAAAACAAGCAGTGTGGCACTGCTCATAAATAGAAAAATAGAACCATGGAATAGAATAGAAAGTCTAGAAATAAACTCACATGTTTATGGAAATTTAGTATAGACAAAAGTAGTATCTCAAATCACTAGGGATGCCAGATATGGTGGCTATCCTAGCATTCTGGGAGGCCCAAGAGGATCGATTTAGGTCAGGAGCAACACCAAGACCCAGTCTACTAAAAATAAAAAAAAAAATAGCTGGGCGTGGTGGTGTAGTCTGAGCTACTTGGAAGATTGAGACAGGAGGATTGCTTGAGTCCAGGAGTTTGAGGTTACAGTGAGCTATGATGACTGTACTCTAGCTGGGGTGACAGAGCGAGACTGTCTCAAAAAAAAAAAAAAAAAGACAACTGATTGTCTGGGTGCAGTGATTCATACCTGTAATTCCAATACTTTGGGAAGCCAAGGTGACAGGATCACTTGAGACTAGGAATCAAGACCAGCCTGAGCAACTTAAGTAGACCCCCCCAGCTCTATAAAAAACAAAACAATTAGATGTGGTGGTATACACATCTTAAGTAGACCCCCCCCCCAGCTCTATAAAAAACAAAACAATTAGATGTGGTGGTTTTGTTTTTTATAGAGCTGGGGGGGTCTATTTAAGTAGTTCCCAGCTACTTAGGAAGCTAAGGCAGCAGGATCACTGAGCCCAGGAGTTTAAAGTTGTACAGAAAGCTATGATGGCACCAGATGGCCTAGGAAGCAGAGTGGGACCCTACGTCAGAAAGAAAAAAAAAATGGATCACTGACAAACTGGGAGAAATATTTTTTTCATAAAAATATACCATAAAACAAAAGGATGAAATGTTTTTCTATATATATATATAGAGGAAGAAAATATATATATCTACCTCTATATATATAGAACTCTTAAAAATTGAGGAGCAAATCTTTAAATTCATTTGTGATTAGAGAAATACAAACTAAAACAACACTGAATTATCATTTCTCACCTGTCAGACAAAAATTTTTAAAATATAGTAACACATTTTGTTTGCAAGATTCTGGAAAAATACTCCTGTACAGTACTGGTAGGAGTGCAGTTTGGTGGATTCTGGAGGAAAATTTGAACATACCCAGGAGCAATACCTAAGCACTCAACCTTTTAACCTTCAATCCCACTACTGAAAATCTACCCTGAAGACATACTTTCAATAGTGTGAAAATACATTTGTGCAGTGTTATCCACTGCAGCGTACTTTATAAAAGCAAGATATTGGAAGAAACCTAACTGGCCATACATAGTTAGTGACTAAAATATGGTGTATCTACATAATGATGTATTATACAGTTATTAAAAAGAACATGGAATCTCTATGAGCTGAATTGGAAATCTCAGTATATAATGTTAACTGAAAAAGCAAAGTGCAAAGGAGTATTTATGATATGCTATTTTTATGTAAACAAAGGGATATAAGAAAATGCACATATATCTGTTCATTTGTGCAAAAGAAATACAGGAAAGAAAATCAGAAACTGGTTGGTTGCCTACATATGTGGAGTAGGTGGGGTAGGTGTAGAAAGAAAGAAGTATTGGAAACAAGTTAATAAGGATGAGGAAAAAACAACACTTAGAATATTCTTTTCTGTATAGCTTTGGCTCTGAGAATCATACTAATGTTTTAAACACCTAGAAACAAATTAACTAATTAAAATAAAACAATGTGGGAGAGAACTCAAAATGCAATACAAGTAGTAACAAATGAACCTAATTATAATACAAGTGAACAGCCCAACTATTACTAGGTGATGAGGAGGAAAAGAACTAACCTAAGTAATTTTGTAAAGTATTTACAAATAGTAAATACTTTGTAAAATAGTATTCTAGTATTCAGTAAAATAGAATTTGACTACATATTATAGACTGGAGTCAAAGTGAACTATACACAGAAGTTGTACTTCAATTAGTCTGTTAAAGAGGGAGAGGGTGGGGGGAGAGAGGATAACGGGCGAGAACACACTTGAGGTGCATCTTTGAAGGGTCAGGAGAAACCTACTAAATGCAGAACACAAATGTTTTCACAGAGTAAACAAGAAAATCTCATGAACATTATGTCGAACAGGCGGATGAAAATATTTCAGATTGTGGCTCGGCGCCTGTGGCTCAATGGGCTAAGGCGCCAGCCACGTACACCTGAGCTGGCGGGTTCGAATCCAGCCCAGGCCCGCCAAACAACAATGACGGCTACAACCAAAAAATGGCCGGGCGTTGTGGCGGGCGCCTGTGGTCCCAGCTACTTGGGAGGCGGAGGCAAGAGACTTGCTTGAGCCCAGGAGTTGGAGGTTGCTGTGAGCTGTGGATGCCACGGCACTCTGTCCAGAGTGACAGCTTGAGGCTCTGTCTAAAAAGAAAAAAAAAAGAAAATATTTCAGATTGTATGTAAGTCCCGCACACTGTACCCCATGATTGAACTAATGTACACAGCTATGATTCAATTTAAAAAAAAAAAAAAAAAAGTCTGTTAATATTTTAAGATTGAAGAAAAATAATTTTTTTTTTTTTCTGAGACAGAGTCTCACTCAGAGTTTCCCTCAGTAGAGTGCAGTGGTGTCAGCCTATCTCACAGCAACCTCAAACTCTCAGGCTCAAGTGAGCCTCCCTGGTAGCTGGGACTACAGGCATACACCACCATGCCCAGCTAATTTTTCTTTTTTTTTTCATAAAGGCAGAGTCTCCCTCTTATTCATGCTGGCTTCACAGGATCCTTCTACCTTGGTCTCAAGGGGTCCTCCTGCCTCAGCCTCCCAGAGTGCTAGGATTACAGGCTTGGGCCACTGAGCCTGGCCAGAGCAAATTTTTGTAGATAATGAGAGCCAGGTTTATCCCTGTCAGAGGAATTACAGATAAGGAAAGGGGAAAGAACAGAATGAACCTTGAGGTGTTGGATTGGCACCCGAGGTATCAGGAGAATGGATTGATGGATAGATATACAGGTATACTGTAGTTCTGGCTCTGTTCTCTGTAAGGGCCTGGGAATCGTGATACCCCAGTAGCAATGAGAATACCTACTGCCTAGATCTTGCTTTCTAAATATATCATTCTCCACTAAAAAGCACCAGGATTCCTTGGAAGAGAAGTCGATTCTGGGGCTAAAGCAGAGAAAATGCAAGATAAGCCCAGAACATCTCATGATAACTCAGAAAATAAGAAAGTGCTCAAAAAAGGATGGGAGCATATAGAAGTACACAAGAGCGAACTTGAAGGAGCTCCAGTGGCCAAAGTTGGAATAATTTGAGCAAAACAAACAAATGATAGCTTACATTAAAACCCATAGAATAAAATAAATACTTACGAGTTCCTGCAGGTGTTAATAAACAATTAAGAATTCCAACTGGCTCGGCGCCTGTGGCTCAACGGGCTAAGGCGCCAGCCATGTACACCTGAGCAGGCGGGTTCGAATCCAGCCCGGGCCTGCCAAACAACAATGCCGGCTGCAACCAAAAAAATAGCCGGGCGTTGCCACGGCACTCTACCAAGGGTGACAGCTTGAGGCTGTCTCAAAAAATAAATAAATAAATAAATAAATAAATAAATAAATAAAATTACAAAAAAAAAAAAAGAATGCCAACTAATAAGTAAAGAATAAAGGAAATACAGAATCACCCTAGGCACATAATAATTACTCAGGTAGACAGCATCCACAGATGTATGCTAAATCAGTGGGTAAGTGTTTGAAAAGAAACAGGATGACAGCATAATTTCAAAGTCTTTCTCCCAAGGTTTTTATCAGTTCCAAAAGGAAAAAACAGCCCAGCAGCCTCCAGATTGCCACATGATCAAGATTAACACTACCAGTAATAAAATTTAGCAACGTTATGTACTCCCTAATGTGATATACTGAGAAGGACACAGCATCCCCTTCTAGTATTCTTGCCAAAAATGCATAACCCCCGTCCAATCATGAGGAAACTTGAGTCAAGCCCAAATCGTAACACATGCTACAAAATTACTGCATTCATCAAGTGTTCTGGTCATAAAAGACAAGAATGAGGAACTGTCATGTTGGAGGAATCAAGATGTGACAACAAAATACAATATGGGGAGTGGAAAAATAAATATCCAATGTACTCCATACTAATATGAAATCAATATATAAACAATTACATGTTCATAAGAACAATAAAACACTAATATAGTCCAGTTTGGGGGTAGAGGGAAGTGGGAGCAGGGAGGACATATGGCAGAAAGAGGGAGGGCATGAGGTGGGATCACCTGTTGTGCACATTGTGAGGGTGTATAACATGCCCTCTGGGTGATGGGCTCTTCTACAAATGGAACTTTACCCTGGAAGGGACAACAGTGTAACCTAAAAAGTGTACCCTGGTATTAATTTGAATTAAAAAGAAATACAATGTGGGGCTAGGAGCAGTGGCTCACTCCTTCAATCCTAGCACTCTGGGAGGCCAGGCTGAGCAAGAGTAAGACCCTATCTCTAAAAAATAGCTCGGTGCAGGCGGCGCCTGTGGTTCATCAAGTAGGGCGCCGGCCCCATATACTGAAGGTGGCGTGTTCAAACGCAGCCTTGGCCAAACTGCGAAACAGAAACCCATTGTGGCGGGTGCCTGTAGTCCCAGCTACTCAGGTGGCTGAGGCAAGAGAATCACCTAAGCCCAGGAGTTGGAGGTTGCTGTGAGCTGTGTGACGCCACAGCACTCTACCAAGGGTGATAGAACAAGACTCTATCTCTACCAAAAAAAAAAAAAAAAATAGCTGGGTGCTGTGGCAGGTGCCTGTAGTCTCAGCTACTCAGGAGGCTGAGGCAAGAGGATCTCTTGAGCCAAAGAGTTTGAGGTTGCTGTGAGCTATGATGCCACAGTACTCTACCCAGGGTGATAAAATGAGACTCTGTCTCAAAAAAAAAAAAAAATACAATGTGGGGTCATTGGCCCCTAAAACAAAATGGGCAATAAGGGAAAAACTAGCAAACTTCTTATCAAGTCTAGTTTAGTTAATAATATTGTACTCGTGTTGGTTTACTGGTTTTCTATCACTGAACCATGGTTAGGTAAGAGGAATGTGAGTAAATATCCATGAATTCTGTATGATTCAACTTTTCTGCAAATCTAAAAATTATTTCCAGAAAACCATTTTTTCTTTTTTTTTAAACAGACTCAGTCAATCATCCTAGGGTTGAATGCTGTGGCATGATAGCTCACAGGAACCTTAAACTCTTGGGCTTAAGCAATCCTCTTGCCTCAGCCTAAGTAGCTGGGACTACAGGCCCCTACCACAATGCCTGGCTAGTTTTTCTATTTTTAGTAGAGACAGGGTCTTGCTTTACTCAGACTAGTCTTGAACTCCTGATCTGAGGCGATCCACCTCCTGGGCCTCCCAGAGTATTAGGATTAGTGGCGTGAGCCACTGTGCCTGGCCAGAAAACCATTTTTTAAGTATGGGCAAGGATCGTTTTCAGTAGTTTTGCTTTATGAGTTTTTTGTTTGTTGAGATGATAATCTCACTCTGTCACCCAGTGCAGTGGCTTGATCATAGCTCACTGCTGCCTAAACTCTTAATATAGCAGTCTTCCTGTCTCAAGCAATTTCCTTTCACCTTAGTCTCCTAAGTAGCTGGGATTACAGCAAGTCACCACTTCTGGTTCATTTTCTGTAGTTTTAACCTTGTTACTTGGATAAGCCTTGAACATGAAACATTGCATGTAGTAACTCCTACTTGATTGATACTAAGCTTTTCTATTGCATAAATAACTTTTTGTTTTGTTTTGAGACAGGTGTGTGTCTTACTCTGTCACCCAGGCTGGAGTGCAGTGATACCATCATAGCTCACTGGAGCCTCAAACTGTTGGGCTCAAATAGTCCTTCCAAGCCAGCCTTATGAATAGCTGGGACTAAGAGCATGTGGTAATTTTTTTTTTGAAGTGGAGCCTTGTTATGTTCCCAGACTGTTCTCAAACTCCTGGCCTCAAGTGATCCTTTTGCCCCAGCTTTCTGAATAGCAGGGATTATAGGGGTATAGTCCACTATACCTGGGCATAAATATCCTTTGGATGGTTATTCCAGCAGAATCCAGTGATGGTAGAACATTACAGGGAAGTTAACTTTAGTTACATAGGAAAGCCATTCAGTGTACACACAGTGGACAATAAAAATAATAATAGCAATAAAGTTGATTTTTTTACCACGTGACAGATATTGTTCTAAGCACTTTGCATCATACAGTTTCACAGTGCTGCGTGATACATGGGGATGCCATTGTTTTTATTTTGTGGCTGAGGAAGCTGACATTTAGGAAAAAAATAAGTTTGGCTGGGTGTAGTGGCTTGCACCTCTAGTTCTAACTACTTGGGAGACTGAGGTGGGAGGATTTTGCAAGCCCAGGAGTTTGAGGTTGCAGTGAGCTGTAATGACCCCACTGTACTCTACACCAGGAGACAGAGCAAGACCCTGTCTTAAAAAAAAAGAAAAAGAAAAGGTAAGTAATTTGCATAAGGACAGACAAGGTAGCTTCAGCATTTGGATCTACAGCCCATGTTCTTAACCACACTCATCTATAGCTCCATCCAAATGAGAGTGATAAGCCTATTATAATCTCTTTACCCACCAAAACTGAGCTAATCTGGAAAACTGCTATTCATTCTCTAGGACAGTGTTGTCCAACAGAAGTAAGTCAGTCACATGTGAAATTTTGAATTCTCTAGTCACTGTATTGAAAAGGTAAAAAGATGTAAAACTAATTTTTAATATATTCATTTAACCTGATAAATACAAAATGTTATTTCAACATGTAATTAATGTAAAAATTAATGTATTTTGCTCTTCTTTCTCATACTAAGTTTGAAATTTGATTTTCTATTTATAGCCATCTCAAGTCTCATTGAAATTCTCACATTTCAGGTACTTAGTAACCATTGTGATTAATGGATACTACATTGGATAGCGCAACCTCAGAGTATGAGATCTGAAAATTATTTATACACTACTGGTTTTATATTCTTCTTCCTCTCTTCACAAATAAATTTTTTTTTTTTTTTTTGAGACAGGGCCTCAAGCTGTCACCCTTGATAGAGTGCTATAGCATCACAGCTCACAGCAACCTCCAATTCCTGGGCTCAAGCGAGTCTCTTGCCTCCACCACCCAAGTAGCTGGGACTACAGGCGCCCGCCACAAAACCCAGCCATTTTTTGGTTGCAGCCATCATTGTTGTTTGGCGGCCCGGGCTGGATTCGAACCCGCCAGCTCAGGTGTACGTGGCTGGCGCCTTAGCCTGTTGAGCCACAGGCGCCGAGCCCACAAATAAATATTTAATAGTTGTTCCTTTGCAAGTACAAATTAGATCTAAATTTTAGGTAAGAGTTGTTTATGGTTTCCCAATAAGCCGTTCAAGATTACCATTTACATTGTTTATTAGAAAGTGTTCATCTGCAACCTTTGTATTTTTTAGGACTCCATATTTATTGGTTGTTTTGTTTTTTTTTTTTTTTTGTAGAGACAGAGTCTCACTTTATCGCCCTGGGTAGAGTGCCGTGGCGTCATACTGCTCACAGCAACCTCCAACTCCCAGGCTCAAGCAAATCTGCCTCAGCCTCCCGAGCACCTGGGACTACAGGTGCCCGCCACAACACCTGGCTGTATTGTTGCAGTTTGGCCAGGGCTGGATTTGAACCTGCCACCCTCGGTACATGGGGCCGGCACCCTACCCACTGAGCCACAGGCACTGCCCTATATTTATTGTTTTAAGAGGAAGGTGTTACCATCTTGGAAAGGAAGATGGCTGTAAAACACTATGCAATAATTGGAGAAAATAAGAGGGCTTTGGCACTGTCTATGAGAAGCCATAGTTAGACCTGTACAACAACTTGTTTCTGTTTTTTGGAGGAATCAGTCTTAGCAGTTATGAACTCGTTTAGAAGCAATGGATCAAGTTTCTTTCTGAAATCTTTACTGTTGGCATCAGAGTTAAAGAACTCAGTAAATTGTTAGGGGTTTCTTGGATGCCTTTAGACTCACAATAAAATTTTCTCTTTCAGAATTTGGTGTTCACTTAGCAGAACTGACTGTAGATCCTCAGGGAGCATTGGCGATCCGTCAGGTGAGTCCAGACCGGCCCAATTCCTAAGTTATTTCTTTTTATTTGGTAATGAAACTTTCTATGGGAAAGAGAAAGAATAAGGCCAATTTATAAATAACCTTGGATTTTGTACCAGATTTAGATGTGTCTCAGATGTATCAGACCATGTATATGGTTTTCATATGTGAAAAAAGTCTTTTTCTTGCTGTTCTACTTGGCTTATTCTCTTCACAGCTGGCATCAGTCATCTTGAAACAATATGTGGAGACCCACTGGTGTGCTCAATCAGAGAAGTTTAGGCCTCCCGAAACTACAGAAAGGGTAAGGACAGTTGCTTGATTAGTCTGCCTGAAAAGATTTGAAGGCCCGTTTTGACAAAATGGAGCAATCAAAAGGTAGAAAAGGACATTGATGGCTGGTATTGTGGTTACCATTCTCAAGCTAAGAAAGCTTGAGTATGAAGCTTGCCTGTATTCAAAATTCTAGTTTTAGGCCAGGCGCAGTGACTCTCACCTGTAATCCTAGCACTCTGGGAGGCCAAGGAGTGAGGATCCCTTGATGTCAAAAGCTTGATATTAGCCTCAGAAAGAGAGAGACCCCATCTCTACTAAAAATAGAAAAATCAGCCAGACATCTTGGCAGGCACCTGTAAGACCAGCTTCTCAGGAGGCTGAGGCAGGAAGATCACTTGAGCCCAGGAGTTTAAGGTTACATTGAGCTATGATGACACCATGGCCCTCCAGCCTAGGCAACAGAATAAGACTGTCAAAAAAAAAAATTCAGTTTTGCTTTTGCAAACTCTGAGGTTTTGGGGAATATAATTAACTCCTAAGCCTCAGTTTCTAGATTTCTGAAATTAGAATTAAAGAGTTAGAGACTTTAAAGAGCTAGAGAATTAAATAAATAATATTTATACTTAGTACAGTACTATGTTATCCTGGGCCAAGAAATTTTAAATTATAGAGCAATGCTGTCCACTGGGACTTTCTATAGTTATGGAAATATTCTGTATATGTGCCATTTATAGCTATATATGGCTTAAAATGTGGCTTAGTGCAACTGAGGAACTGAATTTTTAATTTTAGTTTTAGTTTAAATGGCTGTATAACTAGTGGCTACCATAATGGACATAAATAAGAGATAAATTTGGACATAAATTTAGAGATCTTTTCTTTAGATTTAGAGATCTTAGTGTATATATAGAAGATTTCTGTAGATAGCAGTATCTTGTGCATGTTGTTTTCCCAGCATAGTTCCATATTGGACTGGGGTCTGTCAGTCACTTTTAACCTGATCTAGTGGACTTTTCTCCTCTACAGGCAAAAATTGTTATCCGAGAGTTATTGCCCAATGGATTGAGAGAATCAATAAGCAAAGTACGCTCCAGTGTGGCCTATGCTGTGTCAGCCATTGCCCACTGGGACTGGCCTGAAGCTTGGCCCCAGCTCTTCAGCCTACTTATGGAAATGTTGGTGAGCGGAGACTTAAATGCTGTCCATGGAGCCATGCGTGTGCTGACAGGTACCAGAATCCCTTTCCCCTGGAGTTAGTACTGGGATCCCAAGTAACAGGAATACTTACATGAAGCTATTGACAGAATGACCCAGACCAGTAGGAATTGCTACTGATACCCCTCCTCCCTTCTAGTTCTTATCTTCACATCAACCCTTTAGCTCCATTGGCTTTTTCCAGAGAATTAGTTTGGTATAATATTACTTCTACTACCAAACCTTACCACTTAAGTGTACAGTAATGGCATAGTGATTTAAGTATTCAGATTTGGGATTTATATTCTGACTTTACCATACCCCTTCATTTACGTAACTTTTTGAGCCTGAGTTTCCTCATGTATAAAACTAAGATGATAGTAATATCTACCTCAAAGAAGCTTTCAGTAGTTTAAATGAGCTATCTTTGTAAAGTGTTTAGCACAATTTCTGACATGGTAAATGCTCAGTAAATTTTAATCATCGTAAAGAAAAAATATCTGAAGGTTGACACAAGTTTGAAAAAAAAGTTCTAGTCATTGTAATTATCATTATATATTATTTTTTCACTTAGTTCAACCAAGACAAAGTTAAGAATAATCAAATGAAACTTTTATAGATGTATAAAAAAGGAGACAAAAACAATGTAGTTATACGCAGTATAATCCTGACATTTATTTAGAGGAGTGTTTCTCAACCTGTGGGTCGCAACCCACAGGAACTGTATTAAAGGGCCGTTGAGAACCACTGATTTAGAGAGTTTAGAGAATATGCAATCTTCGTTATCTTTTTCTTTGTCTTGAGAAGTTGATAAAAATACTTCAACTTTTAGTTCAGGGAGATTTGATGCTCTCGCTGATGTCCTTAGTTTCCCATTCCTTTGGAAGTTCTACCTTGCTCCCTATCCCCTAGATGAAGTCACTACTCTATTTTGCCTTCAAGAAATTCTTCCTTAGACTTTAGTTGTCCTGTACTGATCTTTAGAAACATCTTTCCCCTCTGTTCATATAGGTTTTTTTGAAGTCCTACTGGTAATCTTTTCTGTTTCTCTATGACCTGTATACTTTCCCCGTAGCTGAAATATATTCTTTGTGAATGCCATTTCTACTTTCGGAAACCCAGTTTGCTGAATTTGACATCTAAGGCCTAATTTTACTAGTCCATGTGATACTAGTGGTAGATAATATAAATTCTATATCAGAAGCAAGTTTTTTTCTTTTTTTCTTTCAAAACTCCCTCTTCTCATGCCCCAGCTCCCTTTTTGAGTTTATATGCATATATAGTTTATTGTTGTTCAGACAGTCTCACTCTGTAGCCCTGGGCTAGGGAGCAGTGGTGTTCTCATAGCTCACTACAACCTCAAATTCCTTAACTCAAGTAATAATCCTGTATCAGCCTACTGAGTAGGTGAATAGCTGGAACTAAAAGCATGTGCCATCATGCCTGGGTAATTTTTATTTATTTATTTTTTTTTGTAGAGACAGAGTCTCACCATATTGCTCAGGCTGGCCTCAAATGATCCTCCTGCTTCAGCCTTCCAAAGTGCTAGGATTTCAGGTGTAAACCACCCTGCCCAGCCCCACTATACTCTTATTGATTGCCTGTGCCAAAGCTTTCAGTTTTTAGCTTAGATACAGAGCCATCTTACCAAAAAGATCAAAATGTTCCTTGCTCAGATTTTCATTTCCCTGATTATTTCCCTTGCTTTTCCTTCATAATGTTTTAGACTTCATAACTTTTAGAATGCTTTTTGAGGGGTTGGGGGAGATGGATTCTTTCTCTGTTGTCCATAACAGAGAAAACAGTTTTTATCTCCCAGGGTAGAGTGCGGTGCCATCATTATAGCTCTCTGCAACCTCAAACTCCTGGGCTCAGACAGTCCTCCTGCCTCACCCTCCCAAGTCACTGGGACTATAGACCCACTTCACAATGCCTAGTTAATTTTTCTACATTTAGTAGAAACTGGGTCTCGTTCTTGCTCAGGCTGATCTCAAACTCTTGAGCTCAAGGGATCCTTCCCCCTTGGCTTCCCAGCGTGCTAGGATTGAAGGCATGAGCAATTGTGCCCCAGCTATTTTTATTTTTAGAGATAGTGTCTCACTGTGTTGTCCAGGCTGCTCCCAAGCTCCTGAGCTGAAGCAGTCCTCCTGCCTTGGCCTCACATAGTGCTAGGATTACAGGTATGAGCCACTGAGATTTGTATGAGCCTTTTAGGATTCTTCATATACAACTTTATAGTGCCAGGATATCAATTAGCAGATACATTTTCTACTAAAGAGAGGAAACATTCCTTCCCAGTCTTCCAACACAAAGTTCAGCTTCTCTTTCACAAATCTGGAGAAAAAAGTGGTCGTACATTTATCCCGATCAAGGTGCTGAAGAGCCTCTTTGTGTTTGACTAAGGAAATTATTGGTCAATGAGATCAGTTTTCTGCCAGACACAGGGAAAGAACTGTTGGAGAAATTTGTATCCTTTTGTACTGAAGTCACCAGACATGAAGTGGATAACAGCCAACCTCCATTCCCAAATAGCTGCTCCAAATATTTTCAAAAAAGGGCAGACTGTACTCTGACAACAAAAACTCAGGCATGCATGAAGATAGCAGCACATTGTTCTATGGACAGGAGCCCATTAGGGAAATGGGACTCATTCTCTTTACGGTTTTTAAAGACACTGTACCATTCTCACCTTAATGAGGCTTCCCATTAAACTTACCTGTTTATAAAAGAGAACTAACTAAGGTTCATGATGTGATGGAAATGCCAACATTAACAGCTAACTATTAAAATATTTGGTCCACAAGATATAGTTTTTTTCTTCCATCTCAAAGATGTTTAAAGATTCAGTTGTTGGTGCTGTCCCAAACTTTTTTAGCATTGTTGAATGACCTTAGAAAACTTATTTTGGATTTAAACCTGTAAAGTGTTAATAGCTTGAGACTATCAGTAATGATTATAGGAGAGCAAAAAAGTGCATCTAGCACTTTATTATTAGAATTAAATTATACTACATTTTTCATAAAACCTGTCGTCATTAATATGCCAGTTATCCTATTTGTTTGGACTAATTTCCCTGGATTTCTACATAGAATAGAACACTCACTGTTCAAAACTCAGAATTTATTCTTTTTCTTTTTTTTTTTTTAATTTTTATTAAATCATAATTGTGTACATTGGTGCAATCATGGGGCACAATGTGCTGACTTCATATACAATCTGAAATATTTTCATTGAACTATTTAACATAGCCTTCATGGCCTTTTAATCAC